>JASPKZ010004177.1:1562500-1730000 GCA_030220185.1 Diploptera punctata | reverse complement strand
TTGCTAGTTCCTTTCGTGAAAGTTGCATGAACACGTTTTATTTGCGTTTATTGCGGTACTTATCTTTTAAATTTTCAAACCATCTGGCATATTGTTAAATATTCTCTCATATTCTTAAATGATTTACTAATAGGCTACTATATGAAATTAATCTCAAAATTAATTGAACCGTCCAGAATTACAATGTCTTTCGCACACTTTGGTCAGTTTTAAATCTTAGCACTTATTGTCTATTTTTGATAAATGTAGAGTATGATATGAAAAAAATCTATACGACCTTTAAATTTATCCACAAGGATCTATAATTGATTATTATTGTTATTATTATTATCATTAAAGTTTTTAATATTTATGTTTGAAAGAATATTTGACTATTCCATGCCACCTGTGGATATTCGCTCGGAGAACAAGTGATTGCTTGCGTCATGTTGACCAATGTAATAACACACGTTCCCACAAGAGCCAATTGCCAACATGTTTAATCACATGTAAGGAAATTCTATCACAGGAGTACACCTACATTAGTGGGTAAGTTAATATGAGAAAATGGGCGAGTTAGTGTTCACCAAATTAGCTTAGCATTCACTTTTTTTTTTTTAATTTTGCTACCCTAAGAATGAATAATAAATATTTTACATTGTAGATATGGTAATTTTAGGTTCTTTGAGCTCAAGTTCTCACTTCGTTTTAAGGCATTTCTCACTTTTTTGGGGGAAAAAACCAAAGTTATTTATTTCTCTCGGGTAATTATTCACATGCTACAACAATAAATTATTTTTCCTTTTTTTTTATTTGAATTAATACATGTGCCATAGAATCTCTGAATATTTTTTCCAAGGACATAATTAAATGTCGGTTTCTAGGTTACCAAAATCGGGTGAAAGTATGACAGGGAGAAAATGTATTTCTCTACTTAAGGAGAAAAACATTACCTAACGATGAAAACAATTGAAACACACGAGTATTATTGAAATATTTTATAATGGCGTAGAATTGATTAAAAACATCAGTATAAATTAATTTCATTATTGAACGATCTGTTTTCTGTCAATCTTTGCACTTATTAACAATATGCCTATCCGTTTTGCATCATTCCCACTACCTACAATGCAACCATACAAATATATATATATTATAGGCCTAACAATTCAGTTGCATCAGTGTGTGTGTGTGTGTGTGTGTGTGACTTCAATAAAAATAGATTCAACAAACTTAAAAGAAAATTAAAATGTAATCCTACAGTTTAATCGTGACTCGGGAGGGGGAAAAAAAAGAAAAAAAAAGTATATTCACCACGGATTCCAAACACATTTTCCCGTAGGTAAATTTATAGTCCTCGGGATAAATCCCTAGAGCTCCAATTATATACCTGGCGGAAAATAACATGTTTTTCTTCGTTAATGTATAATATAATATTATAATATTAATTAGTACCTTAAAGAGATGGAAGTCCTCAACTTGATTAAAACTTTTTAAAATTTTGTACAGAGCTTACTGAATTCGGTACCATAATCAGGAGAAGGTGTTATGTTAGGGATGAGCTTGTTCGTATATTTTATAAGTGATTAAAACTTTAAAATATTATGATTTAAAATTGGTTATTAACCTAAAATCCTACTTTAAATGTTGTAACTTTTTTTTTCGCTTTTAAATATTACCTAAATGGTTATTCATGGTAGTTGATTAATATTAATTTATGTGGTTTCCTTATATTTAATATGGTTTGTTTTATTTACTTTAATGTTCCAACTATTTCACAAATTGCATTTAAAATGTATAATTTTATGTTAGCGTCATTTTTCATTTGTAAATCCTATATATATATATATATATATATATATATATGATTTTCTATTTTTGGGTACTACATTTGAAATAAAAATGATTAAATTTATGACTGTAAAGTTTTTAATATATATTTTGTTTACAGTTATCGCGACAAATTCACAGAAAATTATAAATTACGGACAAATACCTGCCCCCGGCATATCAGCCCATGACGTCATATATATATATATATATATATATATATATATATATATATATATATATATATATCGAATACTCTCTCCAGTGTCCTAGGACTCGCCCTAGATTATTGACGTACCGAAATTTGAAAAATATTAACCAGCAAGCTCTAATTGCAGACGCTATCGAGATGTCGTGGCATGACATTTGGACCCTACGCACAATTGACGAAAAATTACTTAAATTTAACAATATGATATTAGAACTTTACGACAAACATGCCCCCTTGAAGACTAGACGAATTACTAAATTCCCAGCTCCCTGGATGTCCCACGAAATTCGACTACTGATGGCAGAGAAGGATGCTGCTTTTCTAAAATATAGACGAGACAAAAGTGACGCTAACTTAAGAAAATATAAGACATTAAGAAACTAAACTAATCAAATCATTAGGAACGCTGAGTTGCGGTATGCTCATAGTCTCATTGATCCAAACACAAATGCAAGTGATATGTGGAAACATATTAGATTAATGGGTCTACGGCTGCCGTCAACCAAAAGAGGGAGTATTAATATATCACTGGACGCCACACTTAACATAAACACTACGACCAAACAACAAACTATAGACGAGCTCCTATCCACACCTAGGCTACTCCTTCCCGAGAAAAAATATTTTTTCCCCTATATTATGCCAATCGACGTTAAACTATCCCTGGACCGCATTGGAACTAAGACACAAGGTATAGACAATATAAGTATCGGCTTTTTAAAGAAAATTCTACATGTCATACTCCCAGCTGTGACCCATATATTAAATGTTTCAATAATGGCCTCAACTTACCCTGAACTTTGGGAAAAAGCTATAGCCAGACCAATCCCTAAAATTAAATTACCTGTAACACCAAACGACTTTAGACCAATCAGCATCCTCCCAGTCCTATCTAAGGCCTTGGAGCGCATTGTTCATGGACAATTAACTGATTATCTTAACACACATAACTTACTTCACCCACACCAATCAGGTTTTAGGACAGACCATAGTACGGCAACCGCACTTCTTAAAGTTACCGAAGATGCGCGGGAAGCAATGGACAATGGCCACATGACAATATTAACACTATTGGACTTCAGTAAAACTTTCGACACTGTTGACACTGACACATTAATAGCAAAATTACGCGCTCTGAATGTTTCGGACAATGTTGTTAACTGGCTTGGATACTGCCTTCATGATCGCCAGCAATGTGTATCCAATGCAGAACTTTCCTCATCCTGGCTATCACTGAAGGGTGGCGTCCAACAAGGTTGAGTGTTAGGACCACATCTGTTCTCATCTATATTAACGACATATCCATTAGACTTACTTTTTGTCGACATCACCTATACGCTGACGATTTGCAAATTTACATTCATTCCTATCCTGACGATGTACAGGACACACCAGACAAACTAAATAGTGACCTAGTCTCAATTTCCCAATGGTCGAGGAAACATGGACATAATCTTAATGCTGACAAGACACAATGCATAATTATAGGACATCGACGAATCCAAATCATTATAAATTACGAAAATATCCCTACCGTTCTCCTAAATGACAAAAACATCCCCTACAGCTCAGTAGTAAGAAACCTGGGTATCTACATGGACCAACACCTAGACTGGAAAATCCAGGTGAATAATACCTGCTAGAAAGTGTTTCTTCACTCCCTAAATAGTTTTTTTAAAAACTTCCTTCCTACAAAATTAAAACAAATACTTGTACAGACTCTTATAATGCCACACTTCGACTACTGCGCCATATAAATGATTAATCTGACAACTGATCTATCTGAAAGACTACAGCGTGCTCATAATGCGTGCATTCGATTTATATCCAATCTCCGTCGTTATGGCCACGTGTATCCTTTATTTCAGGCCTTATCATGGCTATGCCTAAATGACAGAAGAAATTTACATTCACATACCTTACTATTCCAAATTCTGCACACATATTTACCAAGTTATTTAACAAAACGTTTTCAAAATTTATCGGCTCATCACAATTTAGGAACAAGATCACAAGACTATTCTTTACTTTTGATATCACAGCACAGGGCGGGTCTATACTCTGAATCTTACACAATATCTATGGCTAGAGCATGGAACTCACTTTCCAGACATGTCAGGGACTGTCAATCGCTATCATTGTTTAAATCCAAATTAACTGTTATCTTAAGTTCAACACAATGTAAACATTACTGCGTAACAAGTATATACAGCATTCTATAAATAATCATCTAGGAAGCTATTTACTTTATTTTATATTGTTTTAATTTTATTACATTCCATGTTTTTGTTAGTATTAACTAGTACTAGTATTAGATCATATTATCATTGTATTTTGTTTAGTCTGTATTTTAATAATATCTTAAAATTGTAATAAGTATGTCATTTTTGTATAATTTTACTATTCGATGGTTGAGTGGAAGGGAAGGCCGTATGGCCTTAACTCTGCCAGCTAAAATAAATTATTATTGTTATTGTTATTATTATTATTATTATTATTATTATTATTATTATTCATACAGTAATAACACAATCTGTTGGATCCAAGAAAAATATTGTAGGTAGACGATCTTAGAATCCTCCATCCATAGTCATTCTGCCCGAGGGCAGGTCCTTCACTGCGATAATAGCATTTTCATGCCATGCTTGCAGCTTTACTAGGGAATTGTAGGTGTGGTAGCTTCCCGTTGCCTTCCACATCGGTGAAGGATGATGGCCATATGATTTCAGGGACCGTTTGGGCGTTAAAGTTTTCCTGACATTTGTCTTACAGGTGAGGAAAAACCCCGATAAAAACCTCACCCAGAAAAATTGCCCCGACCGGGGATCGAACCCGGGCCCACTGCGTGACAAGGCAGCACGCTACCTCGAGACCACAGCGGTGGACCTTAGAATCCTAAATGTTCAAATTTGAAATGCTTCAAACATCTAAACTAAAATATTACAGAAACACGAGACAAAAATTATAACATTGGTGATTCGTGTTAGCCTCTTAAGACCAAGAAGTATTAGGTTAAAGCAATATACAAGCCGGAGGGTTCGAGTCCCGGTGGTATCAGGATTTTTAAACTGGCCCAAACGTTCTGGCGTGATCATGACTCTTGGGTTGACTCAGCCTCTAAAAGACATGAGTACTATATGCTTGTTCTGGGAGTAAAGACGGCCGTCACACAGGACTGATAACCCGGCTGACAGCAAGTACCGATTGTCTAAAAAAAGTGGAGCCTTAACCTCCTACTACCCCAAGGTACTTTAATTTAAAAAAAATGAAGACCTAGCCGAAATATGATCTAACTTACAATCTAAGGTAGATAAAACACAAAAGATAATTACGAGGTTAAGGGAGTTATTTTAGTCAGCTTTTTTAAACAAATTAATTATCATATATTATTAACAATGTGGCATAAATGCAGTCCTGCATAATAAGATACCGGTATATCGTTATATTATTAAACTATATAACTTAGCTAAAGAAATATTCACTCTGGTGGTTTTATAGTGGATGCAACAAAAGCCTGGAGAAAAGTTATATATATATATATATATATATATATATATATATATTTCAAATCGCCAGTCTTTATATTATCATAGTTCGTGATCACTTTTCTTTTATTGTTACAAATACATTGTACACATTCTTACGCACTCAGACCGTGATGTGCCCTATTCTCTCTAGAGAGAATTAAACTGGAGGCCCCTCTTTATCTGCTGACTAGAGCCCTGTTAGAAAATGAGATTAGGTCAGATACGAACTTGCGATCCCAAATCTTAGCCTTGTAAGTTAGAAGCTCGAGTATATTAAATACAAAGTATTCTAGATGCGATATAACATAACAAGAATTATTAAAACCTCTATAAATAAGAATAAATGCTTTGTTACCTTGTCATTTTGTTGCTCAGGCGAAACTTTGTTACTGAAATGATCTTAATAAGGTCAAATCCTCAATAGAGAAAAAATGCACAAGACCCCGGGCTTAAAAGAAATTTCGTCCCTCTTTGCAGAATTTCTTTCGGAGAACGTTTGTAGAGACATGTATGTCAGTGACAGCAGCAACTCCGGTCTGACTATAAAATTATTCTTCTTACCTGCACTCCATGCTAGCTCTTCTCGTCTTGTTACTGAATAACTATCTCGTGCACTACTTCATAAATAGGCGAATGGATCTCCTTTTTATGTCGATGGAGAGGGAAGAGTTACTTCCGAAATTTGCGTGACATGTTAAGACGTGAGACTATAATTTACGAGTTTTGATTATCAATGTAAATAAGGAATAATGTAATACATTTGTAGTACGTTGTATGGATGTTTGTGAATGCAGTCATTAATGCAAGTAACAAAGACTTGTATAGTATTTCGAAATATCCAGCAATTGAAATTCCTTTTATCTTCTAAATTACAAAAAATATCTTACTTTTTATGCATTCAACTCGGCTAATGTTGTGACAGAGTACTGACGTACCTCAAAGGAAGACGGAGTTGGAATTAATTAGGATTAATTTTATAAACCGCGGTTTGTCTTAATAAAAAATGTTTTGTAGGTTTAACATCGTCTATACCCGCTACCGAAATAATTTCGAACACAAATAAAGATCCTACTAAGGTTTAAGAATTGCAAGAGATAAAAATAATAAAGATGGAAATATTAAAACATTATTTATTTATGGTTCTTTGTATTTTTCGAGGTCCAAACTGTCCACGAACATTATCTGGTCGGCATAATCATCATTATTACATTCGTTAGGTTTAACATCGTCTATATCCGCTATCGAGATAATTTCGAACCCACATAAAGAATAAATTAGAATTGCAAGAAATAAAAATAATGAAGGCGGATATATTAAAACGTTATTTATTTATAATCCTTTTTATTTTTTCGGGGTTGTCCACCGCTATGGTCTCGAGGTAGCGTGCTGCCTTGTCACGCAGTGGGCCCAGGTTCGATCCCCGGTCGGGACAGTTTTTCTGGGTGAGGTTTTTATCTGGGTTTTTCATCACCTGTAAGACAAATGTCAGGAAAACTTTAAGGCCCAAACGGTCCCCGAAATCATATGGCCATCGCAATCATTATCACTCATATTCTTCTTAGATTAAGCTTAGGATTAGGGACTCTCCTGGCGCACCACTATCGTCATCATCACCCATCATATCATCGGGGCAACGTAACCCCGCCTTCCAGGCGCCCCAACCTCAGAAGTGGGTTACAAGTACGCCATGCCAGGTGAGAACACCAGGAATGTCGACAAACAACCTGGGGCATTTGAAAAAAAAGAAATCGGGGTTTTCTCTCATGTATAAGACTTTAAGACCGAAACTGTCCGCAAATATCATGTGGTCGGCATATTCATCATTATCATATTCGTTAGGTTTAACATCGTCTATATCCGCTATTGAGATAATTTCGAACCAAAATAAAGATCCTACTAAGGTTTGAGAATTGCAAGAAATAAAAATAATGAAGGTAGAGGGATTAAAACATTATTTATTTATGGTCCTGGGTGATGATTTTTTCGGAATTTTTTCCTCACCTGTAAGACTTTAATAAGGCCCAAACTGTCTCCGAACATCATATGACCATCATAATCATCATTTTCATTTTCGCCATGTTAGTATGAATGTGTGTAATGGTGTGTTTCGACTTCATTTTGTGTTGTCTCGGAGTAGGCCGTGACATTGAGCTGATCACTCATTAGAAGCACCCTATGTCCTTGTGTGGTCAAAAAAGTATACGTGATCCATAGTTTAAAATCCCTCTGTAGGGTGGCGCATGACATGTAAAACGTACCTATAAGGTTGAAGGTTAAAAGTTAATGGAATGGAATTGATTTATCCTTAGTGATTTTTAAAATTTAAAATAATTTTTATTGTACTGAAACTAGTGTATTACAATTATCATGATATAAAGTTAATAGATAAGTAAATAAATAAATATTGAATTTTTCAATTGTTTGCATCAATGGAAAATTGTGGCATAAAAATATAAGTAATAAAAATGAAATGAATATACATCATACAATTGTTAAAAGCATCATTACTTATGGAGCAGAACTTTGGCCATTAACAACAAAAACAAAAAGTATCTTTTGACAACGGAAATGGATTTTATACGAAGGGCAGCAAACATTTCAAGAAGAGAAAAAAAATAGGAACTCAGTTATAAGGGAGATAATGAAGATTGAATACACTATTTTAGATTATATTAAAATTCAACAATTAAGATGGTACGGACATGTCTAGCGAATGGACGAGGATCGGCTACCAAAATGTGTTTTGGAATGGAAACCTGAGGGAATACGAGGTAGAGGAATACCTAAAACTTCCTGGAGTCAGGGAATATATTTATACACGAAGGAGAAACATCAACAACCAGGAGATTGGATGGATCGACAAAATTGGCTATTGGGAATCGGACGATGTCAAAGACATTTATCAACCGATGATCTATCTATAAATATTGACAAATGTTTATGGGCATTTCCATTGGCAATCTCACAATAGAACCTTAACAAGAAATAATAGAACATTCAGTATAACTTTCTTAAGTCATTCTGGAGTTATAATTTTATTTTTCTGAAGGTTGAATTTGGTGGTGGATTAATCATTTCTTGAAATAATGGATTTAGTGATATTCCTGATTAAAATTTATGAAACTCTTACATATTATTAATTGTCATCTTCCTCAGAGATTCAACGCCGCATTCACTAAAATCCTTTTAGTGTTTCACATCCTCATCTTACTGAATCCAGTCCACGCATTATATTACAATTTCCTTAAGATACATTGATTATTTACATCCCATCTACTTCCGTATTTTCAATAATTTCTCTCCAAGAGTATCTTGATTCAAATTTTGAATTTCCTGCATGCACCCATTCTCTCAGTCTACATGACATGTCCATTGTATCTCAATCTCCTAGATTTAATAGTGTTCTGATTAATTCTGAACATACCTTATTTTTAACAGGATGCGAATCTTAATGTCCTGCTGAACCTCCAAGCCGGAGAGCTATACCTTGTCCGCTCTCCGAAACTGCTTATTCCATAAATATTTGTAGCCATAATCAGCACTATTGGCACGCATTTGTGGGTGAATTTATGGGCATGAGAAAGCTCTAGGATTTTTCGCTATCGGTGAGCATATTACTAATAATTATTATCAAGACCAACATTTGAAGAGAATATGAAAAGTGAATCTTATTTAAAAAATTGAATTAAGTATATCTTACTTTAAGGGAGGAAAGGAAATTACAAGTATTTGAGAATAAAGTACTTAGGAACATTTTTGGACCAAAGAGAGATGAACAGACAGGTGAATGGAGAAGACTTCATAACAATGATCTACATGGTCTTTATATGAAGCCAGATATAATAAGAACAGTTAAGTCTCGTAGACTGCGATGGGCAGGACATGTTGTATGGGGAATGAAAGACGTGCATGGAAGCTTCTTGTAGGAAAACCAGAGGGAAAACGCCCAGTTGGTAGACCAAGAATGAGGTGGGAGAATAACTAACTATGATTTGAGGGTAGTAGATTATACAGGGAATGATTGGAAAGCATTAGCTCATGACAGGGATGTATGGAGAGCTTATGTCCGCGCGTCCATGAACCTACGGGTTCGATAGTGCCAGTGAGTAAGTAAGGAAGTAAGTATAATTAGATTTGCGATTTTTTAATCATAAAAGTTGATGGAATATTGGGAATTTCTCTTTTATAAATACAAATCTTAGTTTAGTAAAAAAAAAAAGACAGTAAATCTGGACATGGTTAATTTTAATTGAATAATGTCAATAAAACATTTTGCAGAACAAAGAGTAAACCAATATTTAATAGATAGAATCTTCTTGGTGATAAAATTGCATTACACAACGTTAATAAAAACCAAAATCACCAATTAAATAAAGTTAAAAGAGTCAACGCGTTTCAGTAGCAACGCTACCATTATCAAGTCTTAATATTGACAGTCAATATTAAGTCTTCATAATGGTAGCGCTGCTACTGAAACGCGTTGACTCTAATTTTTTTAATTTGTAATTTGGGTTTTTATTGACTCTGTGTAACGTAAACCAATACTTCTAAAATTCATTGTAAATCACAGTTGAGGTTATGTAGTAAAATTTTAAAACATTAAAATAAGTAGCGGTACCTGTTATGTCAGTTGTCCTCAACTAAAATTAAAGACCTACATTAGTTTTAACTGATTGACGAAGTTTTTTTTATAAAAATCCATTTTAGATGAGGACGACTGATTTATCAGGTACTTATTTTAATATTTTTAAATTTTAAAGTACGCTCAGGAGATTACTGGGAGATTTCGATTTCAAATCTCCGGACCAACAAACTGAATAGGATTTTTTTCTTTTTTTTTTTCCTCAATCATCAGGACAAATGCTGGTTTGGAATTTCATTACCATGAGTAATTAATTACCATCATTTGAAAATTCATTAAAAATGTTACCTTCTATAGTAAACAAAAGTCTAAAAACATGTGCAGTTGTCTGGATACAATGAAACATGTTAAAAGCACGTTTAAATAAGAATACAGTTTTAAAAAGTGCAAACTGACTGCCTCGTTAAGCCTGGGACCATGTTTTCACAAACAAAGAACAAAACGTTATTGTTGTTAGGCTTATAGTAATAAGAAATGTACGTCTATCTTTTATGTATTTTCACAGCAAAATAAAATAAAATTTACTTTCTTCATTAATATATATTTTTTATAAATTGAATATACTCCCACTGTATTAAGTTGATGAATTACTTCACATTTAGGGAAATAAGTTTTATTTTGTAACTTTATTGCTATCGGCGAACAGGAAAGTAATTTCACTTATTTCCCTAGGGAAGTAAGTTAACATATGGTTTAGCAACGAACTGAAAACTGAACATGAGCTAGGCCTATGTGGCTTGTTATTGTCTATATATATATATATATATATATATATATATATATATATATATATACATGACCAGCCTCATGGGCTAGTGATCAGCGTTTGTGACTACAGTTCATGAGGTCCTGGATTCTATTCCCTGTCAAACCATTGGATTTTTTTTTTCTTAAAGGGAATTTTTCCTGTGGTTGCCCGTGGTCTGGAATTTAGGTTAAGTTTAGGTAATATCCTGGCGTTTCATTATCATTTATCACCCATCATATCATTGGGGTAATGTAACTCCGCCTTCAAGGTGCCCCAACCTAAGAAATGGATTACAATTCTGCCAAATCCAGGGGAGAAAGCCAGAAATGTCATAAGAGACAACCTGGTGGCATTAGACCAATATATATATATATATATATATATATATATATATATATATATATCTTAAAATTTTCCTGAGTTTAAAGATTTCCTATAATACACTACTCAAAAAAAAATTAGAGGAACACATGTTTAAACCAAACCACAAAATAAATATTGTAACAATTTAATTTTTGAGAGTCAGATGTTTTGAGTTCAAGTATTGTTTAAAATTACATTGAAGATCTTCTGGGTTTTATTAATTTTTCTCTGAATATGTTAGTGAAATTTCAAGAGTTGCTGAAACCAAAGTGAGTTCGTATTGATTTATTTTTAAAAACAGGTTTGAAAAATAATCTGTGATAGCGAATTGTTATTTTTGTGTTCTCTGAAGCTAATACAGAACAATGAGACATCTGAATGAAACATCAGTTGCACGAGCAGTTGAATTGATTAAAGATGGTCGTTCCATTCGCCATGTCTCTAGGATTCTTAATGCCAGCCCTTCCGTCATCCACAGACTATGGAGGCGATATAGCGAGATGTATGGATACAAGAGGAGACCCGGGCAAGGTCGTATGAAGAAGACTACAGACGTACAAGATAGATTGCTTGTCTTGTCAGCTTTGCGCAGAAGAAAAAAATCTACCGCCAGAGATCTACTAAATTATTTACGCACAGCAACTGGGACGGTAATTTCTGATCAAACTGTAACAAATAGACTGAGAAATGCAAGGTTGAGGTCTAGAATCCCCTTTAAAGCCCCTTCGTTTCACAGGTCAGCACAAAGAAGCCCGGCTGCGATTTGCTCAGAATCATATCAACTGGCAGCTCCGCCAATGGAAGCGTGTTTTATTCACGGGCGAATCAAAGATTTCGTCTAACAGGTTCTGATGGTCTTACACGTGTATGGAGACGTCCTGGTGAGCGTTTTGATCCAGCCACAATTATTGAATGTGACAGATTTGGAGGTGGTTCGGTTATGGTTTGGGCTGCGATTACTATTGAGTCTCGGACAGAGCTTGTCGTTGTCCCACAGCACATGAGTGCTGATATTTACATTAATGACTTTATCCTCCAACATGTTGTACCCTTTGCTTATGGTATGGACCCTAATTTTCTTCTAATGCAAGATAATGCTAGATGTCCTACAGCACAGGTTACCAGAGATGTCCTGCAAGAATGCCAAATTCGGGCGATGGACTGGCCTGCATGCAGTCCGGACCTTAATTCGATCGAGAGCATATGTGGGATAAGTTGGAAAAACTTGTTCGTAAGCGTCCTGCTGTACCTCAGAACGTTGAAGAACTTTCACATGCGCTCACCGAGGAATTTGAGAGAATCTCACAAGTTTCTGTAAGAAGGCTTCTGCGAAGCATGCCTGGTAGGTATAATGCGGTCATTCAGGCTCACGGAGGACACACTAAGTACTGAGTGTTGAAATAGCCATGGAAACATTGATTCCAAAAATTGTAAATCTCAAATTTCCACTTTGTTTTCTGTTACAAATGATAACTTGTTCGTATTTCTAATACTGTACAAGAAAATATTGTTTGAATGTCTATTCTAATTTTACATAAATCTTCAATTTATAATTATAAAAGATCAAACATTAAATTGTTTCATTATTCATTCTCGTGTTTGGTTTAAACATGTGTTCCTCTAATTTTTTTTAGTAGTGTATATTCGTTTGTCTTCTATAATTTTATTCGTTCCAGTTTTTGTTCCTATATTTTCTTGTCGATTATCTTTTAGCCTAATATCTATGGATTGTTTTGTTGCTTCATGTACAAATATTTTGGAGACATTTACAATCCTCTTCTCTTGTTCTACACAATAAAACGTTTCATCAATCCTCATTCGCACAGCCTTCAAATGATAGAATCATTGAGAAAAAAACTTTGTAATACTTTTATATTTTTTCCTTGTTCTTATTATGGTTGATTTTTGTTCCTTTTAAACTATTTTGGACGAAAAGGTGCAAAAGAAACACAGAACTTGTGATCTGATTCAGTGGTTAAATGGGCGAGTATGTAGATGAAAATTAATATATATATATATATATATATATATATATATTTTATTTAAATGCATTTTTGACTTAATTATTATATTTTTAAAAGTTATGTAATATACTAAAGACCCTTTACCATCGTGACTTTTTGAAGAAGTAGGGTGTACCACGAGCAAATAATCTGGATAGGAGAGGAAAATGTTTTGTTTAATGTTTTCATAGCAATAAACAATATAACAACATTTACCCAATTTGCCTCATTCACTGATGTATGAAACCTAAACTCCATGGCGCGACAGGCCTAGATTACCTTAGGCCTATCAGCCGGCTGCTGACCTTACATGCACATAAGTTAATCATAGATATGGACACCATCCAACCAGTATAGGTATGATATGTGGTCAGCATGCCAGTTTCCCCAGTCGTAGCTGGTTTTCGTATGTTAGAGCTATTACTTATTGTAGTTACCCAGATTCCTCACGTTGCTAGGTGGGCGCCGGTCCCAAACTGGCCGAAATTTCATGAGAAAATTCCTTTCCCCTGGGGACTCGAACCAGCCCAAGTTCTTAGCTCTTAAACCCGCTTGGCTAAGGCACGGTCCACCATTTATGTCAGAATTTTTAAACAAGCCAAAACCTTCTGGCGGCACCACGCTCCTGATATCGACTCAGTCTCTCACAGAAATGAGTACCAGACGCATGTTCTGGGGGTAAAGGCGGCTGTTATTCAGGGCTGACATCTCGTGCCGATTGTCTAAAATGGCGGAGTTTTAATATTGAGTTAATATCCCAGTGACATTTTGAGGCATGTAGTGGAATTACTTTTCTTCACTGATGTTTACTAATACATATTACTAATACAATATTACGAAGCGAGGTTGGGAAGTGGTTTTTACAGAATCGAGGAAAATGTTTAAAAACCGAGTGATAGCGAAGTTTTTAATTTCTAAGATTCTGTAAAACACTTCACAAACGTGCGTTTACATTATTTTTTGCGCGATGGCGTTTTCAAAATAATAAATAATAGTAAAATAATAACACCATTGTTGGAAATATTTGCGTTCATTATAGATGATTGACTAACGTTAACAGTATGAGCAATGTTTGTTAGTTGAAACAACAGGAGACCATGAGACCAATTTAGTGATAAGATGACAGCAAGTACGTATTTATTGTTTTATATTGTTTCAATAAAGTTCAGTTCATTTAAAATGCAGTGATGTGTTTCGTATATTGTATATTAACACTTCATTTTGGATATTTTTTATATATACATTGTATGTAGTATATATAGAGGGTAGTGACTTTACTTCCCACGCGCGTGTTTGTAATATGTAATATTACAGTATAGTTATTTTTATTACAGTATAGTTATTTAGGTTGGCAACTCCGAAATGTAGGAAGTTGATCTTTCAATCATGGTCGCCATTGCTGTAAGTACGACAAAACGCATTACCGCGCAAAAAATTATATAACATGACATTATTTAAAAAAAAGTAGTGTAAAATACAGAGATGGAAAAATATTATGATACGCAATTCATGATGTAGAATTTTTTTCTGTTTCGCTGAAGCTCATCCTTGATGTGTTCTCTCTTGTAGCATAACTAAATCACTGGCACTATCAAATATTCTTTCATTCCCCATTTGTGCTATATCTCATGCCCATAGCAATCTATTAGACATAACAGTTCTTATTATATATGTTTTGCTATAAAGATCATGAGCTCACTGTTATGCCGCCTTCTCCATCCACTTGTCTGTTCATATCTCTCTGGTCAAAAAAAATTCCTAAGAACTTTATTCTGAAATCCCTTAAAGTAAGAGTCCATGTTTCGCATCCATATAACTGGGAATGTAACAGTTTTAAGTATATAGGTATATTTTCAGTTTATTTATTTATTCTTTGAGAGAGAAGTTGGGGTGACAAGAGCCATGTAACGCGTAATAGCATGCTTTTCCAGAATTGAGCCTTTTAATTTCTTAGTGCACCTAATTACTGTTTGTAATTATCATTTTTAGGTATTTTAATTCAGCACGTCTTCAAAATTTTCTTCATTTGTCATTAACTGTCCATTTCAATTATATAATGTACCAGCTAATACCCGGCGTGCGCTGCTACACTTAATACATACTTACTTACTCACTGGCACTAGCGAAACCGTAGGTTCATGGCCGCGCGGACATAAGCTCTCCATATATCCCTATCCTGAGCTAATGCTTTCCAATCATTCCCTGTATAATCTACTTCCCTCAAATCATAGTTAATGTTATTCTCCCACCTCATTATTGGTCTACCAACTGGGCGTTTTCCCTCTGGCTTTCCTACAAGAAGCTTCCATGGAAGTCTTTCATTCCCCATACGTGCAACATGTCCTGCCCATCGCAGTCTACGAGACTTAACTGTTCTTATTATATCTGGTTTCCTATAAAGACCATGTAGTTCATTGTTATGTAGTCTTCTCCATTCACCTGTCTGTTCATCTCTCTTTGGTCCAAAAATTTTCCTTTTATTCTCGAATACTTGCAATCTCCTTTCCTCCCTTAAAGCAAGAATCCATGTTTCGCACCCATATAATATAACTGGTAGAATAGTAGTTTTATATATTTTCAGTTTAACGTTTTTTGAAAGGAGTTGCTCTACATCTAAATAAATGATAATGTGTTTTTGAATTTAGTTGAATAAGTAAAAGGAAAAATAAATATAAATTTATATCGTTATTCTTTTTAGATACCCCGTGCTGATTACTCGGCGTTGCCCGGGAATCTACGCATCCCGATGTACTTGGCATAAATGAGCGTGAAAGACAAAATTAGTTATTTTGAATTATCCGTAAAAGAATACCCGTCATGTGCTGCTATGCTTGCGCAGGAATCTACGCACTTGTCTCGATCTTCGTGGCTTCAATGAAAGACAAAAATGGTTATTGTGAGTTATTCGTAAGAGATAAACATATGCTGTCACGGACTTTTTTTTTGAGAGCTTTTTTTTAGATATTCAATTCTGTGTACATTAATGTTGTGTATTTGTTACGGTTTAGGCAGCGTGTAAACCATTTTAGCGTCAAAATAAGCGACTTTATTTCACGTTTTCACTACAAAGGGTGATTTTTAAGGGTGAAGGGCTTGAGTATTGCAACTCTCTTTTAGCCTATGTTCATCCCCGGAAGATCCTGAACATTTTTCAAAAAGCCCCATCTCAATCGGATGAAGAACGGTATGGCAGAGCACGCATGCCCGGGAATCTATTTACCCTGATCTTATTGGGATCAAAGAAAGACAAAAATGGTTATTGTGAGTTATCCGTAAAAGATAAACATATGCTGTCGAGGACTTTTTTGTAGGGTTATTTTTTAAGATATTCAATTCTGTGTACATTAATTTGTATATTTGTTATGGTTTTTAGCAGCGTTAGTTATTTAAGCGTCAAAATAAGGACTTTATTTCACGCTTTTCACTAGAAAGTGTGATTTTTAGGGTGAAGGGGTTGAGTATCACAACTTTCTTATAGCCTATGTTCATCCCGGAAATCTCCTGAACATTTTGCAAAAAAAAACACAATTGGGGGGGGGGTATGGCCGCGCATGAAGTACGAACAAATAAATAAACATCAATTTTTATATATTAGATTTTCTATGTGACCATATATTTAGTTTTATTGATATTTACTTCCAGCCACAATGTCTTAGTGCTATTCAATAGAGTGTACGTGTTGGCCTCGCTATCGCCTGATAATACCTACTACATCATCAAATCAGCATAAACTAACAGCTTATTGATACCATTGAATTGTAGCCCTTACTCTCTTGTGAGCAACTGTAATTTAATATTGATTATTAATAACTGTGAGAAGAATGAACATCCTTATTTTAGCATATATAGGCCTAATATAATTCTAGATGTGATAACACAATTTTTGAAACAGCATATGCTACTGCCTCAGAATGATGGTTGTAATTTTCCTCCCAAAAAATGGTTATCGGTATTTTCTTTAACACACAATTTAATTAAATGTTAGTATAAAGGGTCATTCACATTACTCCAGCTTTCTCAAGGCACAAAGCTTTTATGAGTAAGAAAACTGTAGTAGTTATGATAGACTGGAGATCACTTCCGTATGTTGTTTGTATTTACTTAGCATGTATGTAAATATTTACATACTCGATCATTCACCAAGTACAGTCATTAACCGGCAGGATTTGTAAGCACGTTACTGATAATAATTATACCCGTATTTGAATTTAATAATAATAATAATAATAATAATAATAATAATAATAATAATAATAATAGAATCAATTACAATAACAATAATATAATAATGATAACAATGAGAATAACAATGTCATAATAATATATAATAATAGTAATAATAATAATAATAATAATAACAATAATAGTTTTTTTATTCAATGCCCCAGGTTGTCATTTCGACATTTCTGGTGTTCTCTCTTGGCATGGTGTACTTGTAACCCACTTCTGGGGTTAGGGAGTCTGGAAGGCGGAGTTACGCTGTTCCGATGATATGAGAGTTGTGATAGTAATAAAATTTGGGAAAATATAAGCAATTAAGCAAGATGGTAACTCAAAAAGTAAGAAACAAGAACATATATTTTGGGAACAAAAACGCAAAGAAGTTGGAAGTATGTTAGGCCTACAAGGAAGACAGCCTTCTGAATCCTGGAGTTTTTTTTAGAAATTCAAACACTAACAAGTTAACCTAATTTTATACAAATAAAAAAAATGGGAAGAATATTATTAAATCTTGTTTCAAGAACAAAGGCTTGAATTTAAAACACAAACTTCAATAGGTAGAAATACAAAATAATCAGAGACTGGTGTTACAATAGATGAAATCGTAACTATTTTGATACAGTTGGAAAATAATATATTCTGGTAATGGTGACATTACCTTCTTCTTCTTCTTCGTCGCGGTTTAGGCTTATTTACTAGCCTCTTCGGGCTCCAAATTGCTGCTGTTTCCATCTTTTCTTTGGTCTTCCCAAACTTCTTCTTCCTCATGGTGAATAGTTGTATGCTGCTTTTGGTATTCTATTCTCAGTCATCTTTGCTAAGTGTTCTTTATAGTTTGTTCTATATTTCACTATTGTTGTATTTAATTCCTCTACTTGTGACATTATCACCAAATTAATTAAATATGGGCCATTTGGTTTGATAATATTTTTGAAAGATTTATTTAATTTTATATATTCAACAAAAGAAAACTCTTAAATAATGGAAAATAAGCTAAATTTAAACATTATAAAAAAAAGATATTCGTAATGATCCGGGTAATTATAGAGGATTAAATACGTATTAATTGTAAAACTTGTACAATTTGTGTAATCTGCCGTGCTGGCTCAGGTGGTAGCATGCCGTCTTCCCGACTAGCGGGACCGGGTTTGATACTTGGTGGGGTTTAGCATTTTAATTGTAGAGTTAAAATTAGTTGAATTAATTTAATGTAGGCTTTTCAATCTCGGGACTAGGGAGGGTGGTGATGGTGTACAATTTTTAATTACTAGATTCCTACGTAAAATTGCAAATACTTACTCAGAACATAAATTGAGTAGGTACTGGTACTGTTCATAGCAATTCGTCCATCGGATGGGGTGTTAAGCCTAGCGTCCCCTCCCTCTTGGTGTATTCCAAAAGGAGTAGGCTAAAATGCCGGCACCAGGGTTCACCTTCTCCCTTCTCTTCATCATCTCTCACACTTTACACAAACATATAAACGTATGCTCATCCTATACTCCTCACTGAAGACCCGGGTTCGATTTCCGGTCGAGATAAGCTTCCTGGGCGAGGTTTCTTTTTCGAGGTTTTAGTATAATTTTTGGTCAATAGTTTTTACCAGTTACAGTTTTATCAATCAAATACATTAGGAATTATGACATTTATATTCCGATACTGCAATCCCTATTCATCCTATTAACCTATATTAGGATGAATAGGGACAGTCTTTTTTGGGTGAATCGGAATAGTTTTCATATGATTTCCTTCGGTAAAATATTTATTTCTCAGACAGTTCAAACGCAATTTTATAACATAATGTTTTCTATAAACTATCATAGAATAAGATTTATTTATATTAGGCCTACAAACATTTTTGTTTCTTCCTTTAGTTCCATCACACTTTTCATGAATGTATTCTCCCAGTGTTGATGAAATGGGGTAACTATATTTTTTAAACAAAACTCACATAGTGTTATTCTGTTCTACCTCTTATTCAAAGTCTGACAGTGATAAATTTGTTCTCATTGCATTTTTCTCGCCAAACTACCTTTCGTACATTATTAAAATATAATTCAAATCCACATTCATACAATGAAATAATTATTTCTACTAACTGATTTTTTTTTCAGCGAATTGTCGCCCCCAATATTATGGTGACGGTGAAGACACAAACGAGGTACTCCAAATAACTCTGCCACATGATAAAATTTCCTCCTATGACAGTATCCTATAAGAACTCTATGCATATCAACTTCTGTCCAATTCTGATACGAAATACACATCTGCAATGCAATAGTTACAAAATAAATCAGTGAAATACACTGTCTCTACTCAGCCGAAAATCCATGTCCCTATTCACCCTAAATGCAGTGTTTCAATTTTCATAGGTTGGCAACACTTTAAACTGTTGTCGACAAAAACGGAAATTATTGCAGTCTCTTTGAGAATAAATACTTAATGATTTAGCAAAAAAATAATTCTTAGTCGGACCATTAGTTATTGAGACACGTGTAATAAAAAAACGAAAATATTAAATGTAGGAAGCTATTATTTCACTTACCTGGAACACCAATTTTTTGTTGTGAAATCTTCAGGTAACCAAACGAGAATCAAAATGTCACACAACTGGTTTTGATACATGAAGTACAAAAGTTAGTCGACAGATGCTAGCATTTTCGCCGGGAGTATTAGATTTCAGAGGAGAGAACATTTAAAAATGTCCCTATTCACCCTATGCCCCGATTCAGCTGAGTTCCCCTAGCATGCATTTCCAGAATTGAGCCATTGTTTAATTTGTTGTGCATCTCATTCCTGTTTGTAATTATTGTTCCCAGGTATTTATATTAGATCTTCTTCTTCTCCTTCCTTTCATGTGATAGCGGTCTGTTACGGTTTCAATCCAACGTTTGAAGGGTCTGCCCAATGATATCTTGCCTGGTGGCTGGCAATTAAAGATTTGACGTGGTATTCTTGCTCTGCTCATTCTTCTTACGTGAGATTTCCAATGGTTTCTGTATTTTTGTACATATTCCATGATTGATTCTGTTTGTAATTCTTTGAGAATCTCAGAATTCCTTTTATGGTCTGTTCTTGAGTAACCTGCAGTACGTCTCATAAATTTCATTTCTGCCGCAGTTAGTCTTTGTTCATCTACACTGCGAATTGTCTAGGTCTCACTGCCGTAACATAATATGTGTCTGGCCAGTGTTTTTTAAATTCTAGTTCGTGTGTGTTGCTGTACTATGTTTGGCTTGAAAATATTATTTATGATTCCTGTTACTCTGTTTAAATTAAATAACTTCTTCAAATATGAAGTATTAGAAAATTTTAATTCAATCTATTGAAATTTACATATTCTATTTTGGATGAGGTGAACTATGGGCTAAAACACACAAGGAATTATTCTGTAAACATTTGATTTCTCTTTAAAAAAGATTTACATGTTATAAGCATCTAGATTCTATTAATTGTTTCTCGTCACATATAAATCTCAAATCAAGTGACTTAAAATAAATAATAACACAATTAAAATGTTTGTATTCTTTATTTATAATCTGAAACACGAAAGCACAAATGGATTGATATTAGATACAGAAAATCTTCATTTGTTTTCAAGGTCGTTCTTCAATTTTTTGTAACAGCCTAAATTTTTTAACTTTACCATTTGCTGACCTCTCCTCGAAATTCTTCACAAAACGTATATACCTTGGTATTCTGTATTCTGGAATCTGTTAAAAATGAAATTCAGTGTTAATTTTTTCCCCGTATATGGCTCATTTCAGATTTTAACATAATATAAAATTTACAAATCCATGTTAGTAATTTAATTTTTGGACGAAGAAGATATTTAACATAACTCAAAGCATTTACATTGAAACTGTATATCTTAAAGCTTGAATTACAAATATTAATATTTCAAATTACAGAATATGAATATTAATGCTGACAATGATTTAGTCCGTCACCATTGTGTCATAATTTTGAGAAATATAATTATGTTTTGAAATATTTAAAGTTTTCCACTAATAACACATTTGAATTTTTATAAAGAGATGCTTGAATATATTAAGCCATTACATATTCAGAATCTTGCACATTTACCATTTATATGTTTGCTATTATGTGTAAGTCTGTAGTCATTATCACACATTCAGTGAATTTAAGATTTAATATATTATGAAATGATTCATGGCAATAAAAATCCAATTTATGTTTGTTTTAACCACAAAAAATCAGGTTTGCTACCAAGAGATTTGAACCCAGTACTTTCATAATAAAAAATATCATCTGAGCAATTTATTGAATATAAACTTTAATTGATGTTCTGTACAGTAGGCGTATACTGCAGAAGAAAAAAAAACCTGAATATTATATCAAACGTTGAAGATCCTATGTGGTTTTTAGTGGGAATTGTTGCAAAATAAATCAGATACAAGAATTGATTTGTATTTTTATTTAATTATTAATTATTATGACTATTTATCTCATAGACCGATAATTTTGCCTCTTTCTGTTCGTAATGAGAGATATCTCTGCATATTATCTTCTTTGATAAGGATATTGATTCAACGATGTACGATCGATATGGTATAGCAAGAAAACAACTTCAAAAATTACAAAAAAAAAGTTCTGTTGCTCTGAAAAATAATTAAATGTTGTATAATGAATCTGCATTATTGTTAATAGTTATTTCTCATACAATCATCTGTTATTGATTTTTCCCAAGCCCAAAGAGATTTAACAATGATATGCTATTTATAACTATACAGCCGGTTTAGAAATTTCCCGGAAGCAAGATGGGAATACATAACCTCACATTTGATAATTATTAAACATTATAATTATTTTTAGCTTCTGATGTATTATTCGCTAAATAGCCACTCCAAATTCAACGCGAGATTGATTTTTTTCATTAGACAAAATCTCAACCTCTTGTTAGATTACTGTTGATAATTGTCATTATCAGAATAATGTTATAAAATTCAAATACAGTCGAAATAATATGACATACCATGTGAATTAGAGTGGTTAACTTAATATTCATCGATATTTTGATCTTTTAGATCTAGTGAAAAAAATATTTGAAAAAAGAATGGTTCATGAACACTTTCGGGCAAATGAAGTTTTCATTTTTTAAAAATCTGTAATGCAGATTTATTTTCTTAATTCAGTTCCATGAAGCATTGAATATTGTAAAAATTTATCAATTTGTTATTTTCCTCTTATCTTTAAACCAAAGGTATGTGCCATGAGTTTTTCAGTTACTGAATTTAAGAAAAGTTAAACATTTTGTGAAAAGCTGTACATCTTTCCTAACTTTCCTTACACTCACCTTATCTTTGCAATATTCCCTGATATCATCTTCGCCGAGTTCCACCCCTTCTCTAAGACGAAGATATATGCAAATTTCTTCTCCTACTTTTGCATCAGGGACACCAAATGCCTATGAATAAAAATACGTAAAAACTGTTACAGTTTTTGTAGGAAAGAGTAAAAACACTTTTCTTGTACTTTCCTGTATCTATTTTCCCCAATTTGGATTAACTATGTTAACATTAAAATACTATTTTTTTTAAATTTATGGACACTTTTACTACTAATAATCATATTGTAACTTTGAGTGAATTCAAAAGAAATGAAGCTATTGCTGTTATCATGATTTTTTTTTATTTTCACAGATCTTTACTTATCCTCTCTTGTAGACACCGAAAAAGTTTTATTAGATCAAACTTTACACATAACAATAAAACAAATCATATCGAATTCTTTAACAGTAAAAATAGGACCATTAGGTGGAGGCGTTTATCTGAAACGAAAATTTAAAATAGCTCTAGCTATCGCAATTGTCCATGTTTCGCAATGAAACTAAGCATATGCTATTAAAATAAAACTAGAAAGATATTCTCCAAAAAGAGTCAGCGGAATTCGACCAATAGAAGTGGGGGTTTATCTGAATCCCGAAGTATAATAATAATAATAATAATAATAATAATTGCTTTTGGTTTTCACTGCAGTCAAACACTTTTAAATAAGCTGACATCAGAAATTGACTTTCTACAATTTAACAAAATGAATATACCGTATATTCCATAAATCAGCAAAATTAGACCATAAAATCGACTTAATAAGGAATTTGCATAAATTTATAGTTATGAATGTATAGACAGCCATTTTACAACATTACTTGTAACAATAAAATAAATTAAAGTTGTTTCAATCAGTACTACCAATTGACAAATTAAATGAAAATTGTATTACAACTATTAAAAAAATATTTTTATAACGTGAAATAATTTATTATCTACCCTTATTATAAAAATAGAGTATATGAACTTATGTCCATATACGGTAATTTCTATTGATTACACTGAGCAACAAAAATGAAACTTTTTTTTAGTCTCAGAAAGAAAAATATGTGATTCTGATAGTATTTTTTTCTCCTGAATTCAAATATTATATCGGTTTTTCTCCATCACCAAGGTTTCCGAGAGACAGGCATTTATAATTTCAAACACTTTAATATTTTCTACATTCGTAACTACACAATATTCGAACATTCGGACTCACCTACAAAGTAAGAAATGACGATTTTCTGCTATATTTCGCCTGTGGAGCATCCCTCTTGATGGTCGAACAATAATCGGCCAGCATATTAGGATTCCATTTGCCTTGATATCTCTTTTCCATAGCTGAAATATTCTGATGAAAGTGTTCCCCATACTCATCGCTCACTGCGCTAAGATTTTCCGGGAAGAAATCTAGGCTTATTAAAAAAATAATTATTTAAATCCATTAATTGAAATTGAAATAAAAAAACTATGGATGATGGAGAAATTCCAAATACGTATTTCAAAACACGATAAAAAAAATGCATTAAGTACAACTATTGGTACTCATGAGACAAAAATCATGTTGACCAGTGTTACCTTTGCTTATATACGTCGTGTAATTTTTTTAAAGTATGTCATGATTTTTTCTTACGTTGGCGAAAGTTGCATATATATTTTTTTTAAATATTCCACTTTCTGATCTTTTAGCAAATTCCGAGGGAATGAAACGAATGAGGTTGTTCTCATGAAACACACACACACACACACATATATATATATATATGTATATATATATATAATCTTCATCAATCTTCATCAGTCCACACCGAAAATGAGCATGATCAAAATTTATATATATATGTGTGTGTGTGTGTGTGTGTGTTTTACTGTTAATATTCTAGCAGCAGCAATTTTTGTTTTATCAGAACCAAATTTTTCGATGTTTCGCAACGAAACTCAGTATATGTTATTAAAGTAAAGTGAGGAAGGTATTCTTAAAAATAAGCGAAATTCAACTATAACCTGGAACCCGAATTAAGAATAGCTTTTTGATTTCTCCGCGGTCTGACACTTTTAAAGCTTGCATCAGATTTTTTTTTTTCCCCCAATTTAATAAATGACATATGCTGTACACCGTGTCCGCAGGAACATTCCGTGGTTACAACCTGGTATAGATTATAGTAAGTTGATAGATTTATAAGAAACTGGTGTCATTAGAAAGACAAACTCGAGACATTTACAAATTATGTTACCACAAACAGATGCCAGCACAAGAAGAATCCACAGGAATGTAGTTGGTGTGGTACTACAGTAGACGTACTGTAATTATGGTGCAGCGTGCGTTCAGATGGAGTTTTCATCATGAGGCTACCTACAGACAAAAGATTCTGAAGTGATATCGAGATTTTGTAGAGTTTGGAGCATATGCGATAAAAAGATAGGCCAATGAGTGCGGAAAGTTTAGAACAAATGCGAGAGGCATTTGTACAGCCCTTGAAAAAAATGATGGCGCAACTTTTAATGGCGGAAAGTTCAAGTTTTGAAAAGCGATTCACACTAGTAAATTGTTACGCGCACTGTCTCCTTTGAGATCAAATCTGGCTGCTAAGTCTTTCTTCGTGCAGTATTCGTATCATTCGCTTTAGTAGAGCAGTGGGTTAGATGTTCTCTTGAGATTAAGCATTCCCAGGTTCGATAATGGCCAGGATTTTTTTTTGGTAACGTTAATTTTCATAATGTCTACACGTTACCATGCTTCGTTATATAAATACATTTGTATATATAGGGAAATAAATTAATTATTGAAAACAGCTCATAAATATATAAAATGATTAGCGGTTGTATGGTCTTATTACTTTGTTCACAAAACACAAGGCATAACAAGATTGAAAATTAATATAAAATTATAGAATATTCACCTGAAAGGTCCGTCTCCTCAACTTAATTATCATTTAACTGTAGCGCTTTCGGGACTTGTCCCATCATCGGCAGGATTCAAAACTGGTGTTTCACTGAAGATCTGGTAGAGGGGGTTGCATGTATTTGGTTCGTTTTTGGTAATTAAGTTGAGGAGACGGACCTTTCAGGTGAATATTCTATAATTTTATATTAATTTTGAATAAACCTCAACGGAACACATCATGAATCTTATAAAAGTTGATAACAAGATTGTTTATTTCCACTAATAATGCAAAAACGCGTCTGATTAATTTAAATTAAATCAAGTTAATATATAATTTTATTATACAAATAAATCCTGGAGTATTACATCACTTCATAGAGACTCTTTCTAGCAGGAACGGTTGTGGTCTAATGGAGGGAGATTCTGTTTCTCATGCATGAGGTTGCGTGTTCGATCCTGCTGTCATGCTTATTTTTTTCTTTCTCTTTCGTCCTTATTCCAATTAATTTTCTTGTATTGTTTTATTTGTTTTGCTTTGTTTTATTTATAGCATTTACCGCTGTACTTATTTACGCGAAATTATTTTCCATTTGCACGACACACAACGAAATAGAACGCATTTCAGTTTTTCAAATAGTTGTATACTTGTGAACCAAATAGCTGACCTCTGATGATGCGCAGTGGCTTCGTTCTGAAACTTGAGAATTATCTGTGCGCCATTAATTATTTCAAAGGCTGTACATAATCCTCGGAAGTGTGCGTAGAGCTAGCCAGCAGTTAAACATTTCTAAATCCACTATTTCCAAGGTTATACGTTCTCGTCTGCAATTTCACCCCTACAAACTGCATTAAGTGCGTAAGTTTAAACCTGATGATCATTCAAAACGACGTGTTTTCTGTGAAGAGTTGTTGACGCTAATGGCGGATGATGATGACGACTTTTTATCTACCCAAATTCATTTTTATTGTCGAGACAGTGTTCTACATCAATGGAAAAGTAAGCAAGCACATTCTTAGGATTTGTTGTAGCGAGAATACACATTGCATTTTAGAAGTTGAACGTGACTCCCCTAAACTAAATGTGTTTTGCGCCGTTTCAAAACGGAAAATGTATGCCCATTTTTCTTTCAAGAGAACACTGTCGCCAGTATGAGTTATTATGATATGCTTGCTGAGTGACTATTTCCAGCTGGCCTCCTAGGTCTCCTGACTAAACCGTCTGTGAATTCTTTTTAAGGGTATGTTTTAATTATTATAATACTAAAAGTAATAATGATTAAATTAGTATATAAGGAATTAATTTATATTTTATTTGGTAAATTATTTTTAGGAATTAGGCAAAGATTTTAACATAAAGAACTTTGTGTATATACTCTACTGTCTCAAAATCTGCAAGAGCTCTAACTTCTTATCTCTGTCGCCATCGAATCCATCCCTGTAGATATGTTGAAGTGTCTGTGGTACGAGTGGGAATATTGCCTTGATGTCTGCAGCTTGACATGTGGGACACACATCGAGTACCATTGAAGTAGATGCGAATTTTTTTTAGTTTCTCTTTCTAATGACATCAGTTTTGTATAAATTCAACAACTGACAGTGACACTATACCAGGTTGTAACCATGGAATATTTCTGTGGACACAGTGTATATTCAGTAAACCAGCAAGATTGAACCATACATTTAATTTGTTGAATTCCTGCTTGATGATCTTGTAAAATTGCAAAGGAATTGAAATGAGATATAATATGAAACAAATGCTGCTTAATAC
Organism: Diploptera punctata; assembly: GCA_030220185.1. NCBI lineage: Eukaryota > Metazoa > Arthropoda > Insecta > Blattodea > Blaberidae > Diploptera > Diploptera punctata. The sequence continues at coordinate 1,702,494 of JASPKZ010004177.1, read as the reverse complement.
ACATATTACCTCTGCTTCAAGTACATCTGGATGCTGCTTGAAAAATTCTTCAATCTCTACAGGAAATATTTTGTCATTAATTCTTTTGATCATGTCTTTGGTACGGCCCATAAATATCGCATATCCATCCTCTTGAAGAACTATAATATCCCTAGAAATGTAATACAATACCTTTATATATTAATAAAGATCAGCTATAAATCCTTTATACCAAACTACCCTAAAAGTATCTATAAATTCAAGTTTTAAAATATTAATTACGGAACAGGCAACTCTTGCCTAAACCAGGAAGTGAAGAAGAAGAAGAAAATATTAATTCCTAAATTAATTAATATTATTGTTTGTTCTTACCCAGTTTTTGCCCAACCTCCATGACCTATAAACTGACGAGTTTTGTCTTCATCATCCCAGTATTTCAGCATAACATTATAACCTCTAACCCAGAGTTCTCCTGGAGTACCTATGGGTACCATCTGGCCTTCTTTGCCCACTACTTTTACCTGGGAATTAAAATATAAAATTAAATGTCTAAAGTTATTATTAATCTACACCCTTTACAGTACCTGTTCTAAATATTATAAGTAAGTTCAGCATAATTGGTATATTTAATAAAATTTCAGTACCTTTGTGAGTGAGTTTAAGCAAATTTCTTAAATGAATAATTAAGATTTTGAGGAAATTATTTTAAATAAATAATATCATATGCTTTTTAATCAAAATTAAATGGAAAGTACATTATGAGGTATTTTCAATTTATAGATGAGTTGGAGAAAATGTATATCACACCTCATAAAGTTATGTGTTTTTCATAATACAGGTTTCATCTTGAGTCCAAACATTTTCTTCAACTCATTTATAAGTATCTACTTTTGAAATTGAGATATCTCTAACTATTATTAAACTATTTCAAATAATAAAATAAAACTTATGTTTAGGTAGAATTGTATTAATAATTAAATGGATACCTAAATATGTGGATAGAATTAACTGAAAATATTATTTAAATAATTTTAGTAAGATAACACTTACTTCATAATGAAAGATAAAAAAACACTGAAAATATTATTTAAATAATTTTAGTTAAGGTAACACTTACTTCATAATGAAAGATAAAAAAACACTGCTCATATCATGTTCATATAGTAATTCAAATAAAAAAAAAGATTATGAAAATAACAGTACATAATAATGTCATATTCATTTTATTTTTAATGATCTGTTGTATGTCATTAAGCCATCATAACTTGAATGTCTTGGCATAGTAGTGCTATTTTTTTAAAATTATTTAATTAATCTTTTCACTGTTAAGAATCTGGGTCTATTGTTATAGACTGAGATGACCGCATGCAAATACATTAGTCTCTACTCAAATTATTTCCAATCACTGGTGAGCTGGCTCACCGTGAGCAAGTGCAAAGATCGAATTAGCTACCCACTAACTGGTCATGCATGAAAGTCGTCGTTTTCGTAAGATTGGCAAGAAATTACCCAGAATTCTCAGCGATAAAACCACTTCCGTTATTTTCGTCTGCTACAGAGGAACTCATTTACGCTTGCGTCCCGCAAATAATACCATATACAACGACGTCTGCGTCGCGCAATATTACGCCGATTCTCCTGTTCTTCCAGTTGAATTCTTTGGTAGACTCTATCAAATTCCTCTTCTCCGCGTATACCGAAAACATGATCGAAGTCTTCAAGGTCCGACATCTTGGATAAAGCAGCAAGGTATGCGGCAAGGTTTCAAACTACGTCGGTTACCATCGGTTCCCTTCGGGATTCTCACGGTAAGTTTCTATCTTAAGTTACCTCGTCAGGTAGCTTACGAATTTCAACAATTATTATTGCATGAATAGATTTCTGAGTAAGCAAAATCGTATTAGGATACAACTTTCTCAGCAGAGAACGCCTTTTACGGTCTAATGCGTTCATAGATTCGACCCGTAGACCTATAAAACCTCCTTCTTGAATTTACAAATGTATTTGTGGTCCTTAGTAGACACTCCTGAATATATTTTATAATATATACATTTATGGTGTGAAGAAGGTAAATTCAACATAGTTTATCATTATATTACCATCAACTTTAGAGTATTTCTAATAAAAATCATCACTAAAAGTCTCCTAAAGGGTGTAAAAAATGTAATATCTTACAATTTCATTAAGAATTATTATAATAATAGACAATGCTGCCCAGGCCTCTTGATTCAAATCATAGCAGAGAGTAGTGGGGTACAAACAGAGACCTCATGAATCAAATCTTAGCAGATAGTAATGGAGTACAAACTGAGAATTTTGGGAAAGGAAACCACCAATTGAAAATGTGCTCTTCAAGCTGCACAACATCTTGGACAATTAATAAATATGAGGAATATTTCTTTAGTAGTAGCAATTCCCATCACTCTAACAAGCATAGGGCCTCAATCACCAACTATCTCATTAATTATTTAACAGTTGCTTGATTTCACTCCAGCTTTCTTAGTTGTTTTACTTCCACGTTATTCAGGATCTTCCTCTGGGGAATCCATTTCCTAACCATTTTAACTATATTGCTGACTTCTTTTCTTAAGACATTTCCTTTTTCAGTTTCTTTGTAGATCATGCTGGTTAGCAGTGGCGCCAACTTATATGGGCCCGTGGGGCCCGGGCCCACCCAATAATTTCCTGATTCAATAATTGTTTTTTTTAATTTGTAATACCACTTTTGAGTTAAGTAAATATAAAAATAAGACAAGTGCAGTATAGTGGCAGCCTAGAACAATCTGCAGTGTAGTAGCAGCCTAGCAGGTAGTCTGAAGGGGTCGGGTGAGTCTGTATAAAGTTCCGCCGCTAATCACATAACCACTGGCTTTGATTCTTTGATTCCGCGACAACGGAAATTCAGTCTGTCGGCTTATTTGTGATATAGGTCGGGACTCGGGTACCGCAAGCCGACTAAGGAACGGCTCAAACTCGGTCTTCCCTTTGATTTTAGGTGTTAATGTGAAATATGAACAAACATGCTACTTAACGGTACTTTCAACAATACTGAGAACACTTTGTAGTTTTTACACCCTTCAGTTTGATTTTGCACTTGAATGAATGACATGCAGTGCTGGCAATAAGCATATTTCAAACGCGTGTAAAAGTATATGTGCGTGAATTATAAAGTGAAATCTTAGTGTCGTCATGGATAAATTTATAATCAAGCGACCACGACTTACTAACTCCTCTGACCAGTGCGCGGAAATTTCTAATGTACCCTTAATTCAAGAACAAACGAGTATTTCAAAATTATCTGTTTCTGACCGCGAATCTGATTTAAAATCCAGTGGAACTGAAAGTGCTAAAGGGGGGGGGGCAAATCGGAAGAACTTTTCAGAGTGCATGGCTGGTTACACATCCATAGATTTATTACAACAATAAGGACGTGGTGTTGTGCAAAACATGCAAGGAAGCCGACGAAAATAGATTACTAATGTTTTCCACCAAAGTAGATTCTAGTTTCATTTCTTCTGGTTTTTCCAACTAGAAACACGCATTGAGAAAATTCAGTGCTCATGAAAAATCTCACTGCCATAAAGAATCGTGTAGTAAAACTGCAGCATCGCAAAGTGGAGTAGTGAATGTCGCATCAAGTTTGAACGTTTCGAAATTGCAGGATCAATAAAATTCCCGCGCCGCGTTATATAAACTTTTTTCATCTTTGTTATATTTATCAAAACAGTGCATGACAATCAGGGGACACCAAGATCAAACTAGCAATTTTCACCATCTTCTTAACTCCGCTGTGAAGATTCGCCGGAGCTTAAGCGCTATTTTGAAAGAGAATCATATAAGTGGGTGTCGCACGATGCGGAAAAAAATGCTTGAAATTACGGCACACAAAGTGCTTCGTTCCCTAACTAGTGAAATTCAGAGTGCAGTTTATTTGGTCTGCTTTTGGACGAAACAACTGACATGGCAGTGAAAGAACAAGTTTCGATATATTTCCGTACTGTTTCTCAAGAACTTGAAATTCGCGAGTATTTCGTAGGGTTTTATGAAACTTCAGCAACAGATGCGGCAACTCCATTCAACATTGTATGTGACGTTTTGTTAAGGTTGGGACCCGATATAAAATATTGCCGGGGGTAATGTTATGATGTAGCTGCAAACTTAGCCGGGAAACTTACAGGGCTGCAGGCTAGAATTTTAGAGGTCAGTGAAAAGGCGAGGCATCTACTTTGTTTCATGCACTCTTTAAATTTAGCGGCGCAAGATAACATAAGACATATTGCAACATGTAAAAATGTGTTGAATATAGTGAAATACTTAATCAATATGATCAGGGAGTCTGCAAAGAGATTGAATTGGTTTAATGTCATTAATAAAACGGAAGAACATAAACCAAAGCAAAATCTGAGACCCTTATGCCCAACTCGATTCACTGTCAGAGCACTTAATTTGAGATCCGTAATAGATAACTACCAGGATGTACTTTCCTTCCTTTCAGAATTTTCTGAGAACGATAAAGGTGATGCGGATATTTATCATTGATGGAATCGTTTGAACACTTCTTATACCTAAACATGTTGGCAAGGATTTTTACCTCCATGGACGCGACAAGTACACGACTTCAAAGTGTGAACCTTCACTTTCATGAAGCAACATGTTACATACAAGATTTGCTACATACAAGACTGCAATTCGTAATAACTTTGAAACGTTCTGGGAGCTAACGTCAAAGAGCCACATATTCCCAGTCAAAGGAAGGTGCCTCGATGCCTGGATGACAGACAACGCATTTACCAATGCAAAAACATTTTTTGAGAAAAAAATTTACGAAGTTGTAGATTCTGCCATTGTATCCGTTAAGGGACGCTTCCAAGAAAACGAACTATTAGCCAGAATAGAAGACTTCGTTATCAGTAAAACAGACGATGTTACGTGTGTTTTCGAGAGTGACATTTATGACTATGAAATCTTTCGAGCGCAGAGAAATATGGTATTTGAAAGTGCTGCATTACTGAACATGAGTTTTAAAAGTTTCGGAGATGTAGTAGAATTTTTGAAAACGAATGTTATTTCTTGTATTGTTCCTGAATTTATGAAATTCGTACGTCTCACTCTGACAATGCCCGTTTCCACGGCCACTGCCGAAAGATCTTTTTCTGCTTTGAAAAGACAAAAAAACATTTTTGCGGTCAACAATGTCACAAAAAAGACTTAATCACATGGCCATATTACATGTGCACAAGGACCGCGCTAAAAGTTTGGATTTAGAAGACGTCTGTGATGAGTTTATAGGAAGAAGCGCAGCTAGACGGAACACGTCACGCGTTTAATGGTCAGTGTTAATTACACTGTAGTAGTGGTTATATTAGTTCTGTAGGCCCTAATCAATAGAAGTTTAACAAAATTAATTCACAGTTATCAAAATTGAAGCAGCATTTTTAGTAGAGATTAAAAGTGACCACTGAATCACCAAAATTTTCTTGTGTCAATTTATTACATCCTTTGTACTTCGTTTAAACATTTTTATAAGTGAATAGGTATATACTCTATTAACTAATGTGATTGATGTGTATATTCTATTTTCTTAATTCAATTTTACAGTCATTTCACTTTGAGCCCACCCATTATTTTTAAAAAGTTGGTGTCACTGCTGGTTAGTCAACTTCCATATTGGATTATAATTTTAGGTCACTAGATTCTGTTAACGAATCTGTCATATCTATAATTTCTTCTTAATGTATTTTGAAACTTTCCAAGTTTCGCCTCTGCTTAACAATGTTGATTTAACAATTGTATTAAAAAGTCACTTAATTTAGGTGAAGTTTGTCTGAATTTCCTTATCAGGTGTACTTGTGCAAAAGGAAATGTTGCTTTTATAATTCTTTCTTCAATACATTAATCTGATCCACCTTTAATATTGTGCTAACCAGGTGCACAAATTTATTTATTTCTTCTATTTCCTCTTCCAAATATGGTTTTATTTATATGTTATTATTTATTCTCATTTATCAAGTTTTCTGTTCATTTTACTTACTTTTCTGTTTATTTAAATGTAAACTTGAAGTTCTTACATGTGTATCTAACTCTCTAATTTTCCCTGGATGTCTGAGAATCTACTGCCAACTGTCATCAGCTACTATTCAAGATCATCCAGTCTTTCTGTGGGTCTCCATTGATTGCTTCTGCATTACCTACCACACGCTTGGCCCTTATGGTATATCATCCAAGACTACGATAAACTACATCAGCAATAACAAGCAGCTTTTCCAATCACAGATGAAAACGGTTGTAATTCTTTGCCATGATGTTCCATAAAACAAATATAATTATTATACATATTTTGATATTATATTTAGTTAAACATATTCCAGTCCAGGACAAATTTAGTTTTTGAAAAGAAAAAGAAATGTTTGAATCGGGAATTGAACCCAGATCTCTGACTCTATGCGAGATTGCAGTCCATTACACCAATTCAAGACCTAATACAATCGTCAAATTTTCTTTCCTCTTATATAATTCTCTTTGACGTTTTGTAAGATCTTGAATGATATAACAGACTGCATGCTGATGCATAAAGTCAGAGGTCCAGGTTTCAAGTCCTTGTTCAAGCATTAATTTTTCTTCTTTGAAAATAAATTTGTCAAGGATTGGAATATGTTAAACTAAATGTAACATAAAGTAATAAACTTTACCACTTAAAAGTAATGTAAAATTATTATAAGTAATGCCACTAGTGATTTCCAAATTATCGATAAATTCACTCCTTACTTCGTAAGTCGTGAATTTATCGATAATTTGTAAATCAAGAGTGGCATTTGTTAGGACTATTTAACGAATAAAATTAAGCTGTTTACTCACAAATCATTATTTAAATATAGTTATTTTAAAATATTTATATATTTAATGTAAACGGCGATGTTTGAAAACAAATGAGAAACGATTGGTACGCTTCATTTGCTTCTTTTGTTCATCACTGCAACCAGATCATATTATTTATTGCCAAAGGAATGCAATATTATAAGAATGCACTCTAGTGGAGAAAAAATGAAATGCATCAAACTGTATATTAATTCATTTCTGATGTCCTATTATGTAAATATGACAATTATATTTTTCTGGAATGTTATTACCTGGGAAAAATACATTTAAGAAAGTGCAAACAGTGGTTTCTTTTTTGGTGGTATATTCAATTGCTACAAAGTTTTTATATTAACTCCCGCATGTGCTATGTGTTGACATTCATGCACTATATATACAATATGGTAGCCATATTTCTTAGAGAGTCAGTCATTGCAGAATAATGCTTTTATGACCTATTCAGAATGTTAAAAAGGAGTTGCTTTCTTTATTATGATAAACTTTAGTTGGTAAATTCTAGGCAAAACATGACTGTGTTTGGTTGTAAATAAAAAATCATTGAAATGTGATTGGTCATTGACTCCCATTTGGGGCATGAGTTAAATAGTCATTAAAAATACTTTGAATAGAAGTTGTTTGATGGCATTATTAATAATACTAACTATCTGACCTCGGACATAATAGAATTGCATAAGAGGAAAGAAAATTTGTTGATTGTATCCAGTCTTGAATGGTGTAATGGACTGCACGCTGACATGTAGAGAGGTTCAAAGTTTGATTCCCTTTTCAATTGTTGAATATTCTTTAAAAAAACATATATTATACATATGTTTTTATTTTAGGAAGTAATATTATGAGGTTATTTTAATTAACTTATTTTGAGTCTGTTTATCTTACCTCATTATTAATGTTGATTTGTTCTTGAACATGTTTTGATTAGCTTCTAATCATCCTCAGTCTGGCCAAGATGCTGAGCATGTTTAGAAGCTATCGAAACATGTTCAAGAACTTTCTCCAAATAACTTCTCTACTGACAGAATCAAATGTTTTTACAAAGTCAATAAAAACCAAATAAAGTGAACTTCATCATTCAAGTTAGCGATTCATTGATTGATCCCCATTTGTCCCGCTTGGGACATGGGTGCTCCCTGAATAGGAGGTTTATTTCTAATTGTATTTATAAAATCCACATAAAATCATTAAGATATAAAGACACATTGTGTTTTCTTCAGTTTCTTTTCTACTTCTTTCTTGAGTCAGTTTGAAGTGACTCTTGTATAGATTTTATTTGGTTTTTTGTGTTTTTATATTTATACCCATTACATAATTTTTACAACTCATTGCCACATTGATAGTAGTGACTACTAATTCAATATCAAAGGATGCTTTTTACATGTTGTGATATCTCACATCATGGATTTTTATAGGGGGATGTCAAGTTTAGTTAGTGCATGAAATTTAAGTGGAAATGAATGGGAACTGATTGTCCAGAAGCTAGCTCTCACTCTCATTGTCAACAGTCATCAGGACTATTTGAGAATCCAGTAAAAATCGTGTATTGTTAGATAGATAGATCATCGGTTGATTAATGTCTTTAACATCGTCCAATTCCTAATAGCCAATTTTGTCGGTCTGTCCAATCTCCTGGTTGTAGATGTTTCTCCTTCATATATAAACATATTCTCTGACTCCAGGAGGTTTTAGGTCTTTCTCTGCTTTGTCTTCCCTCAGGTTTCCATTCCAAAACAGATTTTGGTAGTTGATCCTCTTCCATTCGCTGGACATGTCCGTACCATCTTAATTGCTGAGTTTTAATATAATCTAAAATAGTGCCTTCAATCTTCATTTTCTACCTTATATTGAGTTCCTAATTTTTTCTCTTCTTGAAATTCTTGCGGCCCTTCGTATAAAATCCATTTCCGTTGCCAAAAGGTACTTATTTGTTTTTGTTGTTAATGGCCAAAGTTCTGCTCCATAAGTAATGATGCTTTCAACAATTTTATGATATATATTCATTTTATTTTTACTACTTATATTTTTATCCCACAATGTTCCATTGAGGCAAGCAATTGCAAATTTTCCTTTATTATTTCTATTTCATATTTCCTCTTCATAACTCCCATTTTTATTTATTTTAATTCCTAAATATGTTATCTCACTACAAGATTTTATTGATTCTCCAGTCTCCAAAATTAAATTTTGTTCTGGTTCACCAATTGATAAATATTTTGTTTTTTTCATGTTCACATTTAATCCCCATTTTTCATATTCTTCTATTAATTTTGTAGTCATATATTCTAAACCTTCATAATCTTGTGCAATTAACAATTGATCATCTGCAAAATGTAAGTTGTATAAAGTTTTGTTGCTTGAAATAGGAATTCCCATGCTTGAACATTTTCTCCTCCAATTCTTTAATATTTCATGTACATATATTTTAAACAGAGTCGGGTGATAGACAACAACCTTGACGAAGACCTTTATTTATCGAAAAGCCATGTGACAATTTACTGCCAATGTGTATTGTTATATTGCATTTATTAAGGTTGGTAGTAGTCACTTAGTAGTGGTCATTTAGATGAAGCTAGTGAAGCTCTGCTTCAGTTCAAATATAAAACTTAAATACAAAGAAAATGTTAAGATATTTATTACTTTTAATAGCTCCTTTAATATCATATTTTTAAATTGCGCCCAGATATGATACCTTAGATAGGCTTAAAAACACCAGATTACGTTTATATAACACTTTGGCTAGACCAGTGTTGACCTATGGTAATGAAGCATGGGCACTAGAAAGACGACATGAAAGCAGAATAATGGCTTGTGAAATGAGATTCATGCACAGAACAGCGGGTTACACCAGATGGGATCGGAAAATGAACATCGATATCTTAAAATAATTGAGAACTGCGCCAATTTTGGAATATATTAAACAGTACCAACTAAATTGGAAACACCATCTTGAAAGAATGAGTTCAAATCAGATCCCCAAAGCTATTTATAATTATATACCAAGAGGGCGAAGATCTCTGGGCCGTTCTATGAAATGCTGGAGGGAAAATTTTCTATAGGATCATAACAGGCCTTGGCCTAATACTTGGAAGGAAGAAGAAGAGAAGAAGATATGCTTAATCTCCACTTTGCTATTGATGCACACATCATTTGATTGTTCCTGCGGGTATTTTATAATTGGCATTGGAAAGAGAGGGACACCGAAAACTGAGCAAAATAGTGACTGCTTGTTTTCAGTAGCCAAGTGATGGTTGCTTCACTTGAGAAATTTATAGAAATTCCTTGCATCCAAGGAAGTCTTTTCCATACCAGGGGTTAAAAGGGGAATGAAATTTGCATAAATAATAATAATCATCATCTTCCTTTCATGTTGTAGTCCTGAAAGAATTGATAAGGTCTATAAAAAAAGTCTAACCATCTCTTCTTAGACCATCCCACTAATTATAAATAACAAAAAATTGTAATAGTGTAATGATAATATTAATGTATAATACTAATATGTAATTGTATAACTAACTCAATGGAAAATTACAAATTATTTTGTATTTGCCTTTATTTATAGACTCGTTAAAAGTCTGTCACCTATCCCCCCATATCCCCATATTCTGTTGAAATGTGCTTGACACAATCAACATGAGACAATGAACTGAATTGTCATTTTTTTTTTCGTTGACTGTCACCAGCGTTTTCTGGGAACAAGAAACCATCACCTGATGGTAATTCAAAAAACTCCAAAGTTTTCTGTCACAAAAGCAGAGGATATATTTATGACATCTTGTTATATGGGTTTTGATACAGTCATTTGTTAATATCGGTATAAGAAAACTGAAAGAGCTAACTCATTTCTCTCCCTCCTGCCCATTTAACAGCTGTGATGGTCCAGCTGATGTTAGAACAAATTGAGAAAATTAGACAATCTCTAAATATTGTAAATTAATGAGTCATTTTTTACATCTTACCTCATATTTTATGTTTCTTTAAACATGAGAACTATTTCCCATATTTAACTATGAATCCTTAAATAGTTGAAAATGTATTAAAAATTAACTGTACTAACTTTTATGATAAATATTGGAAAAATGTTAGACATTTTAGACACAAAAGTTGTTTTAATTGTTTAACTTTTATAGGGATTAATCACTATGAGGTTTAATTTATGGTGAAATTAAATGTTTCTTACCTCATATAAATCTTCTAAGTAGATCGCAATTTCGAGACCATAATGGTTTCATCTTCAGCACAATCTTGGCGACTGATGTTATGTCGATCGGATGAAACTCTTCTTCTTCCCTCTGTTCGTGGACCGATGAACCTCTGGATCAGTCAAAATTTGCGGGAATTTGGAAGTTCATAAGTTTTCCTTTGTTTTTCTGAATGTGGATCTTTTCTTCCGATCGACATAACATCAGTCGCCAAGATTGTGCTGAAGATGCGACCGTTATGGTCTCGAAACCATGATTGACTTAGAAGATTTATATGAGGAGAGGTAAGAAACATTTAATTTCACCATTGTTTTAATTGGCTTATTTTTTCATGAATCAAACTCATCAGTAATGATTTCCTATATTCACTTATCGGAACTAAATAGACATTTGCCTACAAATTCAAGATCTAATAATAATTCATTAACAAGTAAACATTATATATCACTTAAAAAATATATGAGTCATGATACTTTCCATGGCAATACTACCAGTTGTGTCATATAATTTAATATTGTTTTAGGTTCATTTTGATTGTTTATTTCAACTCCCTGTAAGCCAAAACAACTTATGGAGATGTTAAAAAGGAAGCAGATTCATCAGCTGTATATGATTTACAGTAACAGAGTGTATATGATAATATGAAGAAATCTATCCATTCTGCTATTCTTGAGGTAACATCTTTATTAATATTATTTCATATTTATTAGAGTGAAAAAATATATGGTAACAAATAGTATTTATATATAATTGTAGGCTTTCACGGCCGGTGTCTTGATCCATATTTGGTTCGTCTTCCGGGCTTATAGGCCATGGTCTGGTTGTCTTACTACTCGACGTTTCGTCTACTGCTGTGGTAGACCTCATCAGGAGATACTGCATGCTCTCTGTGCCGACTGTTGAGGAGTTCACAGAGAGCATGCAGTATCTCCTGATGAGGTCTACCACAGCAGTAGACAAAACGTCGAGTAGTAAGACAACCAGACCATGGCCTATAAGCCTGGAAGACGAACCAAATATGGATGAAATAGTATTGTGTTTAATAACTACAGTATAGATTTTAAGGTACTTCATTAAAAAAAAAGAAATTTTTGTATGAATAATACAAGATATATACATTTTGAGGTATGAAATAAACCAAAGTATATATTATATATATATATATATATATATATATATGTGTGTGTGTGTTATAATTAAATGTTTAACATTGAGCAATGCAAGCTTAATATGGAATGATAAGAAAAATAAATGCCTGGACGGGATTCGATCCAGGTTCGAATCCCGTCCAGGCATTTATTTTTCTTATCATTCCATATATATAGTGTTTTGAAACTTTTTGAGGGATTAGCACATTTATTTCTCTTTTTCCTTCTTTTTAATATTTCAGCACCTAACAACTTTTAAAATCTCTTTTAATCAGAAGTCAACAATAAACAAAATAAATATAATATTTTTGTAAATCATCGATAATATCCCAGCAACTATAGCCTATTGCCCCTGAGAAAAAAATTTGAAATTTAAAAAATGTTAGAAAATACAATAGGGAATAAAATTATGAGGTTTTACTAAGTAATAAGTTTGATGTGTTGCAGACTACTAAAGATGAGGCAAACATGTCTTGAAACATATGTCTAACAGAAATGACAATATGAGGTAAGAATTAAACAGACCAAATTTATTATTAAAAAAAAATGTTTTGCAAGAATTTACACTGAGTTCAGTTAGCGTTGGGATTAATTTAATAGTCTATAGGTGTAAGATCTATTCTCTGTTGGTTATGTTGGTGCTTTACCAGTCAAACCAGAAAGTATTTTTTACAACAAAAACATGACAAAAGTTAAGAAGGATAAGTTGTAAGCATTTTCAGAAAAATTGAGATGCAATTTATTGAAATTGATGGCTTCATTCTTTGATGTGCCTTCTGCAAAGTAAATGTTACAATACATGGGAAACATCAAAGAAACAGGGTAAACCAGCAAATCTGGTACAGCAAACATGTGAAAAACACTAAAACTTCTCAAGTCAAAACATAGGCAAAATACCTCAATTTGTTTATGCTTTAGGATAAGAAAAGTAATGGTCATTAAGTGATTCAGGAATTTTTTAAAAATAAATTTATGTTTCACCATTTGTTATCAAAACAACAAGCAACAATTGTTGGAATGATGATCTTGAAGAAGATTTTCGGGCTGTAGGCCGTGGTCGTGAGGCTTGTAGTTCCCCAACGTTTTGCCAGAGACTGTGTCTGGCATCCTCAAGGGTTGTCTTGAGACTGGCAATTCTGTCCACTGTCTGTCCCGAAAGTCTTCTTCAAGATCATCATAGCAACTGTGGCCGTGAAAGTCTACATGAATACAATTGTTGGAATATTTTCAAACTCTCACTTTCTTTTTGCTGTGGAGTCATATATATATTTTCTTCCTTGAATTTATCAGAATTTTAGTAACATTTTTTTACTAATTCATATTATCAACATTCTTTGTATGCACATTTTTAAATGTATTTTTAGAATATTTTTCTCCATCTCTGGCCACAATATGCACCTTAAAATCCATCCACCAGTTCATAATAACATATGCAAAGAAAAAAAAAGTATTTTTACACCTAAGTATTTATGTTTTCTTACCTCAATGTGGTCAGCAATGTAACCCACAGTCATAATTCTCTGTTTTAATGTGTCAGTAAGTTTACCACAAAATGCTCCACAGATTTCTGTCATCCCATATGCTGGCTGTAAATTGATTATGTTACATGAAATTAAAATTATAAATTTACATATCAAGGGATTAACATAGAGCTTTATCCAGGAAGAAAAGTTTAGGCAAAAGCACAACTGACATCAGGGACTTAATCTCTCATATGGATAAACCTCTTCTTGATCTCTTGCTGTGATTATCTTAAGCATGTTGTATTTAATATTTCATTTTTTGTATTCAATGTAAATAAGAGATGGATTTCCTTTCCTACCAATGTTAAAACTTTATAATTATGTATTTGGTTTTATATAAAAATTCCGAGATTTTAACTCCATGTAGGACTTTAGTTTTTAATATTGGAGGATTGAGGGAGTTGTTTTACCAAAAACAAGAAAAAATTAATCAACACAATAAGTGCAGTATTACTATGAATGATCTTTATGATTACAAACTTGAATAACTGTCATTAGGAGACACTTAGAAACACGATTTTGGTATCAATGGAAAGAGAAATTCAACTTTTTTTCTTATCCATTTGGTTAAGTTGCATGTGCTACTCTTAAATCAGCAAAAATTGGAAAACATGAAATTGGTATCAACAGAAACAGAAACCCCAACAATTTTTTCACTTGAAAACATGAAACAAAAAGAGAAACATTTGGTTCACGACCATAAGTAAGTCACATGTGCTCAATGTGAGCTCCTTGTGTCACACAACACACATTAGGTGTGTAGTCAATTTCCTGCCATACACGTTGTACCATTGGTGGACCATCTACCAGTGCAATGGCCTCTGTGATGCAGATATGAAGATCCTCAATGGTAGGTGGTAATGGTGGCTGATACACTTGTTGTTTTAAAAAAACTCCACAAAAAAATCACAAGGAATGCAGGGGAATGTGGAGGCCAATGCAAATACTTAAATTATTCATGGCCAGCACAGCCAATCTATCTCCTTGGAAGTTGTGTATTCAGTTTGTTTCTGACATCTAAGTGGTAATGGGGCGATGCCCCATCCTGCTGAAAAATGAGACCTTCAATGTCCTGTTCCACTTGTGAAAGAAGCCATAAGTGTAACATGTCAATGTACTAATTACCTGTCACTGTCATCTTGATGAAAAAGTGCCATACACCTTTTCAATTTTTTTAAATTCTCTACTGGCTTTTATGGTGGATTTCTGTGGACTTGGTGTAAAACTCAGTCTCACATGCTCCATATTTGCCTCACTTACTAATGGACAACCGGTTGACTTCCGCTTACAGATGCATCCCCAGATGCGTACCACTTACATATACTGAGCCCACTGGGTGGATCAACACCAAATTTTCTTCTAAAATTGCATTGTACAGTGACACAGACTGGGATATGTGAAAATCTAGCACACAAAATGCCGTCCTGTCTTCGTTTTCTGTTATATCATCCTCTAGCATTGAAATTAATAAATATGTGACAGGTTCACCGACGTAACAAAAAATATTTGGGTTTCTCTTTCCATTGAGACCAATATCATGTTTCTAAGTGTCTCCTAATGATAGTTATTCAAGTTTGTAATCAGAAAGATAATTTATAGTAAACAGTATATAATAATTATTACTCTATTGTGTAATTTTTGGTAAGTATTTAAAGAAAACTCACTTTGATTATTAAGATGGGCATCTGGGTTAAATTTATTTAATTGAAACTTAATTATCATAAATCATTCATTTTATTCATTATTGCATTTTCAATGACACAACTGTATTTGTCATACCTAATTTTAAGAGTCAGAAAGAGATACCTGACCTCATAAATTGTAGAATTCTTGAGAATATGCTTCAGAATGCTTGCATTCTACAATTTATGAGGTTTGGTGTTTATTTCTGACTCTTAAAATTATTAAAATAAATCTCATAGTTATTTAACTTTCACAGGGAAAAAACACTATGAGGTTTAATTTAAGAATTAAATTAATGTTTTTATTAAGAATTAAATTAATTGTGATTATTTCTTACCTCATACTTCTATATTTCTTTAAATACAGAACTGCAGTATCGGCAACTTCTTGTTACCATTGTCAGCTGTTTTCAAGATTGTCAATTTTTACTTTTGTTGATAATTATCCAAACTGCCATCTGATGTTCTTTTAAAGAATTATTAGATGGCAGTTTAGGAAATAATTCTTTAAAAGAACATCAGATGGCTGTTTGGATAATTATCAACAAAAGTAAAAATTGACAATCGTGAAAACAGCTGACGATGGTAACAAGAAGTTTCCGATACTGCAGTGCTGTATTTAAAGAAATATAGAAGTATGAGGTAAGAAATAATCACGATTAATTTAATTCTTATAATGTTAAAAATTCCCAAATTTAATGTCTAATGTTTTTATTACCTCACCTCATATCCTTTTTCTTCTAGACTGCTGTTTCGGAGCTTATCTCCATCATCAGTAGCCTCTTTGGAAGAAGAAAACTGCCTAGAAACGACATAACACCGGTGGACCAGAGGCTACTGATGATGGAGATAAGCTCTGAAACTGCAGTCTAGAAGAAAAAGGATATGAGGTGAGATAATAAAAACATTAACTTAATTCTTAAATCTCATAGTGTTCCTTGCTATAAAAAAATATTAATTGTTCTTTCCATCTTTGGTTTCCACATTCAGCAGATAGATGACATTTATAATTTATGTTCAGTTTATAGATTAAGATATTTTGTCTGTATATTCTTACCTCTTATGGTTGTTTTTGTTGAAACATATGTTCGACAAAAACAACCATAAGAGGTAAGAATGTATAGACGAAATGTCTTAATTATTAAACAAACCTCTTAGGGTCGTATGCAAATACATTACTCTCTACTCAAATTACTTCCAATCACTGGTGAGCTGAGATCGAATTAACGGCCGCCTTAACCGGTCATGCATGAATGTTGACGTTTTCATAATATTGGCAACGAATTACCCAGAATTCTCAGCGATAAAACCACTTCCGTTATTTTCGTCTGCTATAGAGGAATGCATTTATGCTTGCATCCCGCAAATAATACCGTATACAAACATGTCTGCGACGCGCAATATTATGCCGATTCTCCTGTTCTTCCAGTTGAATTATTTGGTAGACTCTATCAAATTCCTCTTCTCCGTGTATACCGAAAACATGATCGAAGTCTTCAAGGTCCAACATCTTGGATAAGTTTCAAACTACATCGGTTACCATCGGTTCCCTTCGGGATTTTCACATAAGTTTATATCTTGAGCTATGATCTTAAGGTACCTTGTCAGGTAGCTTTACAATTATTACCGCGTGAATAGATTTCTGAGTAAGAAAAATGTGTTTGAATAAAACTTTATCAGCAGAGAATGCCTTTTACTGTCTAATGCGTTCAAACATTCGACCCTTAATGTTACTTCCTATTGTATTTTAAAATAAATTCAGTTTATAGATCATTTTTGCAGACCATGTTACATAGATGGATTATAGTATATGTGTATTGTGTACAGAGATGAATGGTTTAGTATAATTTATTTGTTTTTATGGTGTAAGTGTGTTCTATGAGGGATTATGAAGAATTGCAGGAAGAAGATGGAATCTGGTACTGGCACATAACTTGCTCTTTTGTAAAGCACCAAGAGGACTCGGGCTATGTCCTCATTTGATGAATGAAACACTGTTACATACCTTTTAAAAACATATAGTTCAGGCAAAACTATCTAAAAAAGTCTAATATATATTTGTATAATTGAAAATTGAAACTTTAGAGTGAAACCTGTATAAATGATTCTGAATGTTTCTGTATTAATGTAACATACAACATTATGTGATTTAACATGAAGTGAAGTAGTTAATCTAGTACATTGAGTTGTCTCACATTAAAGATGGAATTATAATGTATTTGTCTGGAGACAAAGTAACTTTTTAGTTAATTGATTGTTAGTATCCAATGTGGAGCACATAGCAAAGAAGCCATTCACTCTCCTACACTCTGAAGTTAATTACCAAGAGTGCATTAAACAAATTATAACCATTTAGTAGTTGGCACATTGTACACCGTTCAAATACCAGTTTAGGCATAAACGTTTCTCTTCAAATGTACATATGCCTATATATACGTTAGCTCCTATAAAATATAGTAGGCCTATATGTTACAGTATATGTTATGTTGGGCCTATCTCTTTTTGTTTCTAAAAACCAAAAATTTGGATCAACATTTTAGAAATCAAATTATTATTTTAAGATAAAATGTTGTAGGCCTACAGTGAAAACATTATTTATATGAAGAGGTATATGTCATTTTTTATTAATTTTGAGAAAAAGTCTTTTATTTGTCATTAAAAAAAATTGTCATTGTACAAAGGATCGAGTTAGCTTATTATTTACAATAACAGAGATATTTATTATCCTAAGTGATGGTATTATTGTTGGTATATTTGAAGTACAGTATGCAGTTTCTTCTTTACAACCGTGTATTTTACTCATTTCTATAAAAAAAATTGACAACACTATGACATACATTACTATGTGCCGTAATTTATTACTTACTATCAAATGTTTGACATTAAAAGTTGTTTTCAAATCCATTGCTAGTTGTTGGGAACATGGGGCTCCTCCATAGAGTGCATATTCTAGTGTTGTTATGTTAATGCCTTGCTCCTTTGATTTTTCAATCATTGCCACATACAATGATGGAGTTGCAAATATATGTCTGCATCTAAAAATACAGTTAAGTCAATAATTAATATATTAAATAGATATAAAGAGTAGACTACCAGTAACCTGAATAATGTTTGTTTCTGTTGGATATTTGAAGACTATTATACATGAAGATAATAAGGAATTAAGTTATGTAGATAGGAAATAACACTATGAGGTTTTTTAATATTGTTTATTTTTTCTTTCACTCACCTCATACTTCATAACTCTTCTCAGACCCGGGTTTCGTCACATCATTTGCGACATTCTCAATGCTGTGTCACGTTCACCTTGAGTTGTGAACGTGACACAGCATTGAGAATGTCGCAAATGATGTGACGAAACCTGGGTCTGAGAAGAGTTATGAAGTATGAGGTGAGTGAAAGAAAAAATAAACAATAATAAGGAATACTACAAAACTAACATTTTGTGGAAAATATATGAAGATAAGAAGAAATGAATAAATAAATGTCAGTATTTAAATGAGTTACACGCAGAATATATGCAAATCTCATAAGTCATTGAACTTATACAATATCTTTCATACTTTAAATTCTGTTATACCAGGTTTTGAAACTGGTGTATAAATGAATACATGTTTCATTATTTTACCTTAATGTCCATCATTGTGGTCTCGAATTAGTGTGCTGCTTTGTTATGCAGTGGGTCCGAGTTGGAATCTTGGTTGGGACAAATTACCTAGGTGAGGTTTTTTCGTGGTTTTTTTTCACCTCTAAGAGAAATGCCAGGAAACTTTAAGGTCCAAACAGTCCCTGAACATCATAATCATCATCATTTATACTTGCCTTAGATTAAGTTTAAGATTAAGGACTCTCCTGGTGCACCACTATCATCATCACCCATCTTATCATCAGGAAAGCATAAATCTGCCTTCCAGACACCCCAACTTACAATTATGCCAATGCCAGAAGACTAGAAATGTCAAAATGACAACCTGGGGCATTGAATATAAAAATATTATTTTACCTTAATCTTTAAATCACAGATATGTGACATGAAACATTTTTTCCTACAAGTTTCATTTTTAGTATTTAAAGACCAGTAGTTAATCTATATATTTTTATTTCTTATTAATTTTATTTTAACAGAAAGAAGGTCCTATCACTGTTAAGTAGTTATTAAAAAACAAGCTTTCATAAATAACATTTAAAGAATGGCTTGATATTCTACTGATTGGATCAAAATATACTCTTCTTTTCAAATATATTAGTGAGACAGAATAAATTATATGAAATGACTAACACATGATTTTCAACAAATTATGTTCTATTAAATGTTGAGTGATTCCAGACTATATGGCCATGGTCCATTACTGGTGTTCCTACCAGATGTTTCTCTCTCAACTGTGGAGGGCATCTTCAGTGGCGAGTACTTCTAGGTGTTGTTTCCTGGTTGGAGGCTCGACTGTGAATGTTGAGCCTCCGACCAGGAAATAACACCTAGAAGTATTCGCCACTGAAGATGCCCTCCGCAGTTGAGAGAGAAACGTCTGGTAGTAACACCAGTAATGGACCATGGCCACATAGCCTGGAATCACTCAACATTATAATTACTGGCCATGAAAGCCTGCATTCAGTTCTATTAAAATTTATGTAAATGTTAACATACAACATAGAAACATTTTATTATTTTATTACATTTATTATAGTAATTTGAAAAGAAATGAATGATCAGTGAATGGAAATTAATGTGCTACCTTTCTGTCATTATTGCTTGTAATATGTTGGATGTATCAAATGTAGGAGATGGTATTACTGTAGTAGCACCTGTTATCAGTGCACACAAGATGCCCAATAGACTCCCTGATGGATGATAGAATTCAGTTGTAACAACAATCTTGCACTGAAAAGTAAAATTAAAATATTGTATTTGTTTTTAAACATCATTAAATTAATATGGCTCATATAATAATATTTAAGAATTTTAAAATTTGGCTGATCAAGTTTTTACAGAGGTAGCAAAATATAATAGTTGGGAAGTTCCAAGTTTACATCCCAGGACTATTCAACTGACTGAGGCCTACTCTTACAGCTTAAGGACTTGTTCTCTGTTAATTTATTAATAATGATTTATAATAAAATTAAAAATTATTAGATTAGAATTATTTAAAAAGAAAAAAAAAAGTACTTTACCTCACTTTGAATATTAATTCGTTCTGCAAATTGTATTACACAGTTCACAAGGCTGTGGTGACTTAATAATGCCCCCTTTGATATTCCTGTTGTTCCCTGTTTGAACAAAATATTTCAAATAAATTTTTCAGCATGGATATTAAATATTTAAAAAAACTTTTAAATTCTGTAAAGAAAGTTAACGTTAATCACAGTCAAATTGATGTCTAAAATGACTTTTTTTAACACTAGAAACACCAGAAATTCTTAACTACCTTTTTATTATTTTATTATATACAACTTTCCTCATTAGAGGATTGCCTCAAGGACAAAGTGAAACAGACAATTAATTTTCGAAATTGATGAAATATATTAAGTAGAAATTTTGTAAAGATGGTTTCTTAAAATTGAAATTGATCCTCTAATGGCAGCGAGAGCAATTCTAGAAAGATACACCCTGTCCAAATCTGAGGAATTCCAAAATTTAGCTAAGAATCCTGGCCCCGATCATCAATCCTGTGACAGTTCTGGTCGTTTTGACCAGTGCTGTCATCTTAATACCCAATTTCCAAATATCATCATCATCATAATCCATTAACAAATTTAGAACATTTGTTGACCTGTTTTGGCATCAATAGAAATACCATCCAAAAGTTCTTTCGAGTGGATTTCCTGGTCTTCATAAATATTATTTTATACATTATTGATTAATGCTTACTGATGCTTAGAAATATTTAACATTATTATTATATATATATATATATATATATATATATATGAGGCTCTCAGAATACAAGTGGTGTAAGTCCAAAATCTGTTTTTTGTGATATTGAGGGTTAAAGGTATATGTGAATTAAAAAGTCAGTGTATATTTTACAAATCAAAATTTGGTTTATCTGTAAAAATATCTTAGTTTTTCACTTATTCCATGTGAATTTGAGAATATTGAATAAACATATGAAGTTGTAATAATGTTTTAAATAAAAAAATATGGACTTGCTTCAGTTATCTACTGAAAATAATTACTACACAAAATTTAAATGCTTCTTAAATCTAAAAATAAAAGTTATTATTTCCATGACCATTTCTCGAATATATCTTATTTGATTTTATTTCCTTACACACTCAAACATAAAACAATTCATCATTGTCATAAACTTCTACATCATTTTGAGCAAGATGTGATTGACGGGTGTTTGAAATGCTGAGAAAATGCTTAAAGAAAACTTGATGGATTGGAGGAATGAAAGACAGCAAATCTAACAAATACTTCTTCTTAGCATTAGTAACTGCGTGTCACTGGGTGTACAGACGATCCTCATCTGATAACTGTTGTGCTAGTTTTCCTTTGACTTTCTTTTCCAAATTAATTTCATAGAGTTCTATGTCCGGATCAAGGCTGGTTTTGTATTTGAGTGAAAATATACTTCTTTTTTCATACCTTAGCCATCACATTTCTAGTCAATTAACATTGTGGCCATCAGCAGTTTTCTTTCTATTCACAATAGCTTCTTCCAATTTCTTAGTTGACAAGAAGTCACTATGTTTCATTTAAACTATTTTGAAAGAATACTTTCTCTCGGATTCCTTCACAATGTTTTGTGAATAAATATATGTAACTTTCCACTCTTTGCTTCTATGAAGCCTAAATCTGTGTCATTAGGCAGATATGAATATCCTGACAATAAAAATTTATGGTGTATATGTCCATACCAGGGGTTTGTAGTAGGTTCTTCAATGCAAGTGCCATTTTTATATTCTGATTCTGTCCAGTGCAGTTGTCGGAATACAAGTTCACATGCTTACAATGTTTTGCATGTTCTTTTAGATGTTTCACTAGGAAAGATGAAAGATCCTGTGATCCTCTTCCCCATTCAGTTTCATTCCAAATGTACATAAAACCATTATTTCCATTGAATGAATGTACTCCAATGTTACGCTTTGGAAGCTTATTTTAGGGCTTAAAGGACCTTTGGAACATGGATTACTTGTGACGGTAAGATAGCATGTGATTTACCTACGGATTTTGGTGCTAGCCGAGCAGAATGGCTGATGACTTTATTATTTGAGGTTAGTTGAGATGAATAAATGAATAATTAAACAACTGTAATATTCTATATTTAAACTATAAGAACAAATTTATATATCATTACAAATAATTAAACTAGCCTAACTTATTTTATTACATAATCTTTGGATGAGAAAGAGAGAGGTTATACTATAGTAGGTTGAAACTCTGCCACATGACCTGACTTAATCATATATATTCGTAACTTCATCTTATTTTTAATTCTACTTCAATTGGTTCCTATTCACAAGCTATAAATCTAGTATTAAAACCCATATTGGTTTCCTTTCGAAAAACCCCAAAATCCTATTAAGAATAACATGTGCAGACTTACCACCAGCAGCTACATGCTTCAGCAGACTACATGCTTCAACAGAACGTCAGTCCATCCCCTGACCACCATTTATGTCTCCCTCTGAAACCCTTAACTGTAAAATCTATTCTGAGGCTTGGTGTTCACCCCACTCCTCATCCTCTCTCTCACTGTAAGCAGAGCAAAGTTCTAATGCCCTAACGGTACTCTGGTCTGATAGAGTAGCTCTGGAATGTGGGAATATTTCTGTACATCCTGTTACTACATGAATAATAATTCCAAACTAATATTCCCTATAACATGAGGGTTTTGAATCATATAATTTCCTAGTTTAATAAGACTATTAAATAACTAATTAAAATATCTGGTCCTAGTTATCCTATTTATAACATCCAAATGTGTTATATTACCTTCATTTTCTTCTGAAGTCTATTTTCCATCCATAGTAATTATGAACTCGTGTAATAGAACATCAAGAGCATGGAGTGTGGACTTGCTTCACTTGTTTTCTGAATTAATAAACATCTGATTCAGTGGTCATGTAAAGTGCTACCAACTGAAGACGTACAACTCAACTAAGAATTTCATTCATTAATCTTTTGAAAGAGTACTATATTGGAGAGTATAACAAGACTATTAATCTAAAAAATAATAATTTTGGACTTACACCATAGTATTCTGAGTACCTCATATATATTTTCATCATCATCCATGCAAGTATGAGGCCGTGTGGCCTGTTATGGTCTAAAAGAGGAATTTTCATTCAGTGCTTTTATGGACATCCCAGCAATCTTTTGCCTATCCTCATAAAATGTTTAATATTCCACTAATTATTAATGAGTTATATATTTTGACTCACCTCATATTTCTTGAATTTTATGCAGATCGGTTTCGTCACTTCTGTGTGACATTTTCGATGCGTTATAACTGTTGCCTTGCAGTTGTCCATCTTGCAAGTTGATTTCTACTCCCTCTGCTGGCTGACCAATGAACTTCCAAATCATTTTTTTTTTCCCTTTCACCGAGAATTTCAAAATTCACGGTTTTCTTTTTATTCTTGCAGATGTCAATTTTCTATCAAATTCTGAGTTCCTTAGATTTTTTAAACTGTTTTAGTAAATTTGCCTTAGTTTCAATTCTGTGTTTTTCTGACCATGCATGTGCAGCTATAGCAGATTTTCAATTTCTCAATTTTTAACATTTCTGTGGTGCTCTTTCAATCTTGTATTTAAATTCCTTTTTGGTTTTTCCTATGTATATTATTTCACAATCTTTTTAAATCAATTTTATAAATTCCTAATTTTTTGCCGTCTTATCAGGCCTTCAAAACATGAATTTATTTTTAAGCAGAAAGGCATGTAATGAGAAGACCTTTTAACTGCATAGACTTACCGAAGAGAACAGAATAGCACATCCATCATCTGGCTGTATGAGATTTTGTTGCTCTCTAATTTTTTCTATAGATTCTGGAGAAGCAGAATTGATAATATCATTCAGTCGATCAGTTCCTCTGTAAAAAAATAATTTATAGATCACTTAATTAACTTAATTCTATAAATTATTTTAATAGTATTATCATAATTAGAAGAATACATATTTTTTTATTATCCCTGTACATCCTGTGTGGGGGACATGGTTGCTCCTAGTGGTAGTTTCTTAACCAAGTTAATTTAGTTATGCTTATATCCCTACAGATGTTAGCAAGTGATATGTGGTCAGTATATCATTTCAAAGAGACATCTAGTGGGCAACTAAGATGTTATTGGATGGGGAGGCTGATTAATTTTGCTCAGAGGCACTAATTTAGGCTTGAGATTCTTTACGAACCAATTAATCTTCAGACCCAGGACCCACGACTTAAGTCTTTCATGGAGGATTTGTCCTTGGGTTTTTTCATCTTAAAAATGGATTTATCCCATCCAGGTAGAAGAATATATATATAACTAGCTGGCCTGGCGAACGTCATATTGCCTTTAAATATTTTTACGTTAATTTTTCTGAAGTTTTAATAGTTATCTCTGCTATTTGGGGCGGAAACAAATCCAACAAATTAGTGTAACTAATCCAACTTTGTTTTATATATGTATATATATATATATAAGTCCCGGCCACACGTTACTGTGGCTAAGGTATATGTTAAATTATGTTGTAGTAAACTAAGTGAGAAATCTAAATCAGAAAGTTTTTGTTTTATACAATTTTTTAGTTCTGGTACGTTAACTACACCCGGTATAAATATGGGTGGTTGTTTATGTGGAAGTGGTTTTGTTGATTGAGGTGAATTTATATTGTCTGCATTCTCAGTATCATCCATAAGTGTATCATAAGGATTATATACATTTATTGATGGAATAATTTCAGGAGGTTTGCTGATTTCATTATACTTTCGTTTTTTTCTATGAATTTGTTGGCAGTTTGGATTCTCATCATCATCAAGAAGTCTCTGTATAGTAATATCATCTTGTGATATATTATAGGCATCATGTTTTTCATTTAATTGAGGCATAGAGATTGTTTCTGTAATATTAGGCATATTATTATAACTAACAGACTTACTTACAGTTCTGTTATTCCGTTCCTTAGGACCTTCATATGTTTTTAAATTGACATTCTTCTTAAATGTAAGATTTATGTCACATAGGCCTATACCAATTTTCGGAAATTCACTTGATATCTTATCATTCATGGTCTCTAGAACTGATTCGCCATATTGTTCAATGTCCCTTCTTGGTCCAGTTAAATTTAAATTAAGTTGCTGTCTTCCAGTCAGATTACTTAAAACTAATACTTACACACGAAATTAATATTATTATCAATATATTGAATATAAAATAAACACTGAACACACTTAAATTATGAAATAATCAATATTTGTAATTAAATTGGAATTCACGGTTGCAACAAAATCACAGCCACCTGGTTAAATAATAAACCAATTGCCTTACACCACCATCTGTTAGAATTGTATGGAACTCACAGATAATTATAACTCTTTGTTAAATAATAAACAAATAATTTGCAATAAAAAATAACGCGACTATAAATTTAGTTATAAACAACTGTAGGCCTCAAGTTGGATCAAACAGCACACAGTGTACAAAATTGTATTAAAATCGGTTCAGTAGTTTAGGATTCCATCGCGGACAAACAACGTGACACATAATTTTTATATATTAAGATAATTGAAAACTATTACTGCATCTATTTTTCATGAAACAAATAAACCAGAAATTATGTATGCTAGTGATGTCAAATGATGCTGTTGCCATGATTTGGTGTGGACATTATATGAAAACCTCTTTTTTATAAGGATGTAACCAACATTACTTTAAGTTAGTAAGTCATTTTTTGCTGTAATGCTCTGGTGGTGTGTGCTGCACTCTGTAATGTAGTTTATGTTACTTGTTTAGGATGAACCATGCATGAATATTGCTTGCTGTGACATTATTTAGTAGACTCTATGCCGTTTGTGTGATCTGTGCTCTACTCCTCCTCATTTACCCATCCCTAATTCCCTGTCTCCTATATTATCATCATGTGCAAAATGTGTGCGCGATGCATGATGTCTATGACTCGAAGCTCTCATAGTTGATCTCAGTGATGAAGCATTGCAGATAGATAAAATATAGTTTGAGTTTACTTACCCCATTCACACCCTAAGGCTTCAAGCTAGCCTCTTCGTATAGGGTTTATACAAAGTTACTCATGAATGGCCATGCATGATCCTTACTCAGTATGGCAATACAAAACCGCTGACACTCAATTCATGTTACCAAAGACTGTTCCTAAATCTTCTGAATAGCTTAAACATACACTTCAATGTTTTCTTGCCATCTGTGGTGTCAAGTTCTTACTGTAAGTTTTGTCAATGTTCATGATGAATGAAATAAAATATTTACGAAGTAAATAATTATGTTATGGGACAGAATTAGGGCTAAGCAATTAAAACCGCCAAGACCAGATTTGTATATAAAATAAGTGACTAGTGATAAAAATAGATCTTATACTAGATGCTTTGATGGGTTACTGTACAAAAAAAAATGAGTGGATTTGAGGTTGTCGGGTAAATAATTAATTCTTTCACTTTCCTTACATTCTGTTTGGGGGGGGGATGAGATTCACTGTGGTATTCACCGGAATGGCAGATTTGAAACATCTCTCCATAAATGTTAAGAAACATAGATTTTATAAAAATTGTCTGGACAATGAAATGACAGAGAATAGACCTGATATAAGTTATAAATATTAATTTAGCAGGTATGTTTATATATTAGGTTGTTTATTGTTTTGATTATTTAATTCTTTGACTTCAATAACTGTGACCCACCCACTACTCATTTCATGAACTGCCATTGCCACTCACCTGTATTGTTTGTCACACATCATGATGATCCTTCTAAGTGAAGGAACTTTAGTACTTTTGAGCTCAACAGCATTGTCAGGACATGTGTTTAGTTCAGGAACAGTATTACAAAGTATATCATAACAGTTGTTGGATTTGTAGAATTCTGTAGAGATGAGAATTTTGATTTCTACTTGATTGATGCTGTACTCTAGCTGAGGTGCTTGATAGGCTGGATCAATTTGTACCTGATAAATATATAGTTACGGTATAACAGAGCTATATTAACAATTCAAAGAATATTTGACACTTCAGAATTCTTTGTCATTATAAAATAAACTTACAAGCAAACCTTCACCTGGGGTAAAAAAAATGGAAATGAAAACTAATATTATTGGAATTAGTATAATAAAATGTTGATTTTCCGTAAATTTCATAACCCCACTAAAATAAACACTTGTGATACAGAGCACAGAACATAAACTTTAAGCAATAAGAAAACTTATGTTTTGTCAGTGACTGTTCACGCACAGGATGAAGAACGATGTTGTGATCATGTTACTGCTTCCTGCATCATATTTCCGGACACTCTTTTTGCTTTTATACAGGAACATATGTGACACAACAATGATAGTAATTGAAAAAATGTTGGAAACACAAATTTGCAGTACACCACCCGCACTTCAAAATGGCTGCATTTGTACAATTTGGGCATTTTCCTTGTACATTTCAGATACAGTATTCCGTTTGTTTTGGAAGTTTTGTTCATCTCTGGGTGCTAATCCAACTAGCACCCAACCATAGTGGTGTGCCTGTTGAAATCTTGGAGAAAGGAACTGCTGGTAAACAAGTGATTAGATTTGTATTATGGTGAAATTAAATGTTTCTTACCTCTCCTCATATATATTTTCTAAGTTGATCGCGATTTCGAGACTATTACTGTCTCATCATCAGAACTTTGATGTTATATCGATCGGAAGAAACTCTTCTTCTTCTCTCTGTTGGTGGACCGATGAACCTCTGGATCAGGTCAAAATTTGCGGGAATTTCGAAGTTCATAAGTTTTCTTTTGTTTTTCTGAATGTGGATCTTTTCCCAAACCGTGAGTTCCTTTTGTTTGTCTATTTGTTTAATTAGACTGGCTTTTGATTCAATTAAATGTTTTTCGGATCAAGCATGAGCAGCTACTGCTGATTTTTCCACTTCTCCAAGCTGCTCATGCTTGGTCCAAAAAACATTTAATTGAATCAAAAGCCAGTCTAATTAAACAAATAGACAAACAAAAGGAACTCACGGTTTGGGAAAAGATCCACATTCAGAAAAACAAAAGAAAACTTATGAACTTCGAAATTCCCGCAAATTTTGACCTGATCCAGAGGTTCATCGGTCCACCAACAGAGGAAAGAAGAAGAATTTCTTCCGATCGACATAACACCAGTTGCCAACAAAGTTCTGATAATGAGACAGTTATAGTCTCGAAATCGCGATCGACTTAGAAAATATATATGAGGAGAGGTAAGAAACATTTAATTTCACCATAAATTAAACCTCATAGTGATTAATTCCTATAAAAGTTAAATTAAAGATTTTTATTATGTTGTTGCATTGCTGCAATGTACAAGAATACTTTTTCAATGTCATAGTCCCCTTCTTCTAACAGTTGTTTCATTATATTTCTGTCGCATTGAACACCTTATGGGTCCAATAGTAATAGATTGCATATTGCAGAATTAGGAATGATTCCTGACATAGTCCACTTTATTACAAGGTTGTCAGCCTGGATCATGCATTCCACAACTCTTACATTAATACCTTGAGGTTCTTGAAGAATCAGTAGTAACTTTGGCATCAGTTTTCCAGCTCTTGACACCATTAGCATTATAGTGTAGGAGTGTGTAGTCGCCCCTTTTGACTGCACAACACCATACACTTTATTAAGTTATGTAAATAGGAAATAACACTATGAGGTTTTTTAATATTGTTTATTTTTTATTATTTCACTCACCTCATAATTCATAATTTATGAGGTGAGTGAAATAATAAAAAATAAACAATACCATACACTTTACTGGTTCCTTGACATTCTAACGTTCTGGCAAAAGACATCTCCTTATTGAAACCACTTTCATCTGCATTAAAAACCTGTTCATCAATTACAATGTATATAGAGAAGGATTTGCGTTTAGATCGGTACTTGCTCAGGTAGCTCAGTTGGTAGAGCACTTGGTCTAGAGAACCAAGGGTCCCGGGTTCAAGTCCCGGTCTGAGCGTATAATTTTTCTCTTCAAATATGATTTATCCATCATTGAGATGTACGAAATCTATAATAAAAACTGTTCATCAGTGTTTTATTCATCAGTGTTATTGTCCATAAGTGATGTGCACTCACGTCTGAAGGCTAGTATTGATTTTTCAATAACTGTCGTGTTATGCACCTGATGCTTTATCACATATGATGTTAGTTTGTGGTTGACGATCTTATACTTTTTAAACCTATGTAACCAGGAAGGACTTGCTTTGAAGTAGGTTTGATCTGTGCCCACCAAATCACTAGCTATTTCGAGTGCAATTCTCTTTATGTCACTTTCTTTTACAATTTCATTTCTAGATCGCCGCACACAGAATTCTTCAAATGTTGTTCGGTGCTCACTTTTCATTTTATTTATAACATCATTTTGTTGCTCAACCGCTTGCTTCATTTTGTAGAGTTGACTTTTATTTGTTAGCCATGAGAATCTGTGTTTCATACTGCTCCATGACCTATGGTTAAAGGTTTTCTTTTTGTTCCTTAGGGTCGAATGTTTGAACGCATTATACAGTAAAAGGCGTTCTCTGCTGATTAAGTTTTATCCAAACACATTTTTCTTACTCAGAAATCTATTCACGCGGTAATAATTGTAAGCTACCTGACAAGGTACCTTAAGATCATAGCTCAAGATATAAACTTACGTGAAAATCCCGAAGGGAACCGATGGTAACCGATGTAGTTAGAAACTTATCCAAGATGTCGGACCTTGAAGACTCGATCATGTCGATCATGTTTTCGGTATACGCGGAGAAGAGGAATTTGATAGAGTCTACCAAAGAATTCAACTGGAAGAACAGGAGAATCGGCATAATATTGCGCATCGCAGACGTGTTTGTATACGGTATTATTTGCGGGATGCAAGCATAAATGCATTCCTCTATAGCAGACGAAAATAACGGAAGTGGTTTTATCGCTGAGAATTCTGGGTAATTCGTTGCCAATATTACGAAAACGTCAACATTCATGCATGACCGGTAAGGCAGCCGTTAATTCGATCTCAGCTCACCAGTGATTGGAAGTAATTTGAGTAGAGACTAATGTATTTGCATACGACCCTTAGTGTACCTGGCAGAATCCAACACTCAATTACCTTACATTTTTCTTCAAAAGTAATGACCCTGGATGCTTTTGGAGGGGAAGGACAATAAAGAGAACAAGTATGCTGTGAAATACTCGATTCTTCTTCTGACGAGGCAATTGTTTCTTCTGATTCGCTTTCTTCTACATGAGGCATGTCACCATCATCTCATGGTTCATTTTCATCAATGTCCAGAGTATGAATTTCTTCAACTGATTCCGTTTCATAACTCTTTATAGGTCATACAGGGTGGACCGCTCGAATGGACCTAATTTCAATTGCTTGTTACTGGCAAACGGTTGAAGATAGAAACTTAAAACAACGTTCATATTACAGAAAAACTCACCAAGTTTTGATATCCAGATCACCACATCTCTATATGAGCCCCAGCAGTCACTGTGACGATATCAAAGCGATGAACAATTTCTTGCCAAGTACGTTGGAGTATGTCTTCTGGAATGTTCTCAATAGCCTCTATGATGCGCTCACGAAGATCACGAAGGTCTTTGACTGGGGTGGTGTAAACTTTATCTTTGACATAGCCCCAGAGAAAGAAATCCAGTGGTGTTAAATCGGGAGATCTCGGGGGCCACGCGATTGGTCCTCCCCTACCAATCCAACGGCCAGGGAAAATGTTGTCCAAAGTCGTACGAACTTCATTGGACCAGTGGGGAAGAGCACCATCTTGCTGGAAAACGATGTTAGGCTGCAGTTGTTCAATTTGTGGAAAGAAGAACTGCTCCAGCATGTCAAGATATGTGGTACCACGAACAGTTTTCTCGGCGAAGAAAAACGGTCCAATGACCTTATTATGTGACAAACTGCACCAAACATTCATCTTCGGACTATCACGAACATGCTCTTGAATAGCGTGAGGATTCTCCGATCCCCAGATCCGCACATTATGCCGGTTTACCTTGCCTGACAAATGGAAAGTGGCTTCGTCCGAGAAGAAAATCTTGGTCATGAAGTCAGGATCAGCGCCGAGACGGTCCAGCATCGTATTGGCGAATTCCACTCGTTTCTGGCATGTCATTCGGCTCCAGACGTTGCACTAACTGCACTTTATATGCGTGCAGTTTGAGGCGTTTGTGGACAATCCGTTGTAATGTCGATTTTGGTATTTGAAGTTCCCGCGAAGCTCTTCTTAATGACTTCCGGGGGCTTCGCTCAAATGCGGCTTGAACATTTGCTACCATTTCATCGGATGCTCTGCGACCACCACCATGCTTCTTCAACACAGATCCTGTAGCTAATAATGTATCACGCCACTTCTTTATGCTTCTAGCAGTTGGAGCATCACGGTTAAACACACGCCGGAACTCCCTTTGAACTCTAATGATTGATTTAAACTCCGCATACCACAAAACAGCTTGCGCTTTCATCTGCGGAGTCGCCATTTTCACAAACAATTAAATCTAAGAACGAGAAACGTATCTTTGTGCCATCTACCGACAGGATTCGAAACTTGGTGAGTTTTTCTGTATTATGAACGTTGTTTTAAGTTTCTATCTTCAACCGTTTGCCAGTAACAAGCAATTGAAATTAGGTCCATTCGAGCGGTCCACCCTGTATATAACATCAGCAACTTCGTACTCCTTTCTCGACATTTCACATTCTGTCTCTTTATAACCTTCTTCTGTTAGTTTAGCAATAACTTCAACCAATATATTTACAGGGTTCATCTTCTCCACCTACTAAAAGCAAACAGAACTCTCACAATAGCACAACACAACTGACAGCACACCTAGAATAGTACTGTGTTTACTCTCGCTTATACCACAGTGCATGTTATAAGTGCCCACTACCTAAGATGGCCCCGTCAACTTACATCTTCATTGGTGTGTATCTCTGGTGCATTGCATTGGGGTTGTACTACATATGCATTTAAAATTTTTTTTAATGCTTAATCGAACTGTAATAATGACACTTGTTTTGTTTCTTACTCCAGGTGAAGGTTTGCTTGTAGGCATTTCTTTTTCATACAGTAAAAATCATACTTATTAGTTAAAAAAAGTAATTCCTGAAGCAATTAAGAACTGGAAAAGATCTCATAGTACAAATTGTAACAACTGTGCTGCAGGACTATCTTAAGAAAACATCAATATAGTCGTCTTCTCAACACTTGATTCTTGATTTTCCCCTTCATTTAGAATTACCCTTTCACCTACAATCTAGTTATATTTGTACCATACTTATTGTGCAAATTTAAAAATAAAAAAAAAGAGATGCTTGTTTCTATACTATCTTTTTTTTATTGTTTTCCTTCTCTACTGTCAAGTATACTTTGTCACTTTAGCAGACCCTATTTCGGTAAGAGTATTGAAATAAAAATTTAATGTTTTGAAATGACAATATTAACAAAAAAAATAATGATTTAGTGGTTACCAAATAACCTGGAAATATCTTCTTGTAAGCCGATGTTTCCCTTAACAGAGATTTAGGTACTCTCCCCTACAGGGAAGAATTTGATCCATACTAATTTAGTTAAACGTGTTTTCGTATAGATGTCATTTGAATGGTCCGTGGTCAGCGTTCTGCCTCATACTGACATCTAGGAAACCAAGGTATTACTAGGATGGGAAAATTCGGTAAATGTTGCTTAGAGGCCTTTTCATTCAGGCTTAAGGATCTTTTGTGAGCCTGAAAATATTCAGACTCAGGACCCACGGCTTAAAGTCCCTCCTGGAGGACTTGCTCCTTGGATTTTTCCATCCTAGAAAAATCCATCCACCCCGGGCTGGGTTTGAACCTGCGACCCTCGGGACCAGAGGCAAGGAGCATAACCACTAGTCCACCGCAGCCGATAGCGAACCTAAAATAAATTTAAAAACTCATACTTATGTAATTTCTTGTGAGTGATAATATTTTTCATTTGGAAATATATTTACCACAATAAATCCTCCTCTTGCTGCAGCTAATCTTGAAATATACCATTCACTGGAATTTGGACCCCAAATTCCCAACCTGTCACCGGGTTTCAGACCCAACTGTGTCAGTCCTGCTGCAAGTCTGTCAGCCTGATAAAAATTATTAATTTCAGACTTTGAAATTCATCGGAGAACATTTTTTGACAACTCACCTCATAAATTTAATGTTTTTCACGATACTGCACAGTTTCAAACATAATCACATCCATCGTCAGCCATAACTCTGACTGATCAATGACGTAATTACGTCTGATGATGGACATGATTACGTGTGAAACTGTGCAGTATTATGAAAAACATGAAATTTGAGGTGAGTTGTCAAAAAATGTTCTCCATTGAATTTCAATGATTATACCTCATAATGTTTACATCCCAACATTAATTAAATATAATTTTAGACTTTTTATTTCTCTTAAAAAATTACAATATAAATTCATATTTTTCCTGTTGTATGATACAAATAAAACATATAACCTATATATTAACCTAAAAATGTAAACATGAATTTTAACTAGAAATGAGTACACACTTTTAAAGACTTTATTTTCCAGTGCTCAAAATGGAAATTTAGAAGTGCTAGTATACTTTCCTTACAACTTTCCTACAACTTTATATATCTCAGCAATTCACGGTCCAACAATAGAAATGAATAGTCCTGTGACTAGTCATGTGGTTTAAGGCATGGTGCAGAGCTTCAGGATATGTGCTGGTTCCCTTCACGGAAATTTTCTTATGGGACTTAAGTCAATATGGGACTAGTACCCACCCAGCATTGTGAGGAATTGTTAACTATAATAACTAGTGGCTCTAGATGGAGAAAACTAGCTATAATGTCTGGGGGACCCGACATGATGATCACATGTCACCCCTACACTGTCTGGATGATCAGTTACCTCTGTGATTAACACATGTGGATGTTAGGCCAGCATTCAGCTGGTAGGCCAAGGGCTTTCTAAGCCTGTCGTGCTACATAGTTGAAATAGAAATGAATTAATATATTCTTGTTAAAACAGTCCATCATAATTAACCTGAAGTATGGACTATTTGTGAGCTTACATATTGTTTACATAAAAACATTGGTTAGCTCTTCAAGAATTATAACTATGTAATGTCATCAGCTACAGTTGAATTCACATAATGAAGAATGAAGTCTGTCAAAAATTGTGTGAATTGTACTTTGGATAAAAAATGACACATGTGGATGTAAGGGTAGCAGCTGACTGGCAGACCAAGATGAGAATTCAATTGCAATGTGATGTGTTATTATTTTAATGCAGCATATTTACACATAGTCCACCGCTGTGGTCTCAAGGTAGCGTTCTGCCTTGTCATGCAGCGGGCCTGGGTTCAATCCCCGGTCGGGACAGTTTTTCTGGGTGAGGTTTTTATCGGGGGTTTTCCTCACCTGTAAGACAAATGTCCCCAAAATCATATGGCCATCATCATCATCATCCTTATCATTATCATCATCATCATCCTTTACCGGTGTGGGAAGCAATGGGAAGCTACCACACCTACAATTCCCTAGTAAAGCTGCAAGCATAGCATGAGAATGCTATGATTGCAGTGAAAGACCTGCCCTCGGATAGAATTACTATGGATGTAATGGATGGATATTTACACAGTTTAGGACTACTGGTCATCCTGCACTATAGCCAAGCGGTTTAAGGCATCATGCCTGGGTCCAAAACTATGATTCGAATCTCCAGAGGAAAGAAATTTTCTCTTGGAATTTCATCCAGTCTGGGACCAATGCCCACCCAGCATTATGCGGATTTTGAGTAACTATAATAGGTATTAGCTCCAAGTTGAGGAAACCTGCTATAACAGCTGAGGGACCCAATATGCTAACCACATGTCACCCCTAAACTGTCTGGACAATCATCCACCTGTATAATTAACACATCTAGATGTGATACCAGCAGCTGGCTGGTAGGCCAAGGACTTTCTAGGCCAATTGTACCATGAATTTAGCCAGGTCTACTGGTAAAATTATACAAAATATTTCAGGTATGAAATTTGTTAAGATAGAAAAGTGATGATATTTTATACCAGTGTATATGGGTCCGAGGCTTGATCCTTGGGACAGCAAGCAATGTATATGATACACCTTGAAGTGGGTTGCTAGCCCGTTTTCATGGCAGGTTTATTATTTGGGGTTTCCTCCCTAGGCCGATTGCCTTCACCCAGCTCCAGAGCTCAGCCTGTCCCGTTTTATTTTGGAGTTGTCTCTCCTAGATGGGTTGTCTTGCAGGACCAAGAAACTCCATCTGCCCGTTTGTCAATCTACAAGGTAGTAGATGTAGAGTTGCCTCTTCCGTCAGGTACACCGTACCGAAGGACTCCTTCTCCGCTGTATACGTCTTCCTCTGAGGAGTGATTTTGGAAATAAACAAATTATGTTGAAGAAGAAGAAGAAGAAGTATATGGGTCCAATTAGAGCACTACATATTTCCTTTATTGTTATTTATAGTTACATTATAATGAACATGTCACTTCTTTCTATGGGTTATAGCCATTGCTCTGATTGATCTATTACATTTTAGAGTTCTCTCCAAACCTAGAGACATTTGGTTTTTAAGAGGGGTAGAATTTGAATGGGATTCTATACAATTACATAAATTTAAGTAAATTATGTATCAGTGCAACCACTATTACAATTAAAGAGGTGGGTGAAATTTTCATGTTTCTTCATCAAGCAATTTTTTTTTAAGTTGAATTTTAAAAATGCAAAAAAAAAGTGTGACTACCGATCATGGACTGAGTGCAAATGAATGTACCTGAGCATCTCCGTGAGTCACAAATTAGAAAATGAACTTCCATCTATATGTGAGACATATGTGAGATACATCATTTGTATGTTTTGTTTGAGTTTTATGTTAGTGTTTCTGTAATTAATGCAATTACATTATTCTATTTGAATAATGTGGAACCTGCAGAATGGGGAAAACTTAAATGTAATTTAAAATATATGCCTAGTGATGGGCCAGTGTCTTATAAGTTTTATTGAATTCCATCTACATAAAAAATTAATATGATATAGCATATGCTGTTTGTCACTGAATTTTCTTAATGTTGCTGCATTCAATGAATATTTTAAAATATATAAATAATATCTGGAATAAAACTACTTGGTACAAAGTTACCCCAAAGAAAGGATAACATTGTACTATCATATAAAATACAAATTTTTCTGGTTTTTAAAGTCATTTGATTTCTTTAATCCTTTTAGTGACAAGCAGCCATCCTAATTGCCTCCACTACTATTGCATAAAAAGCCATGGGTCATTCTAGTAGCAATCAATTTCAAAATAAAATATCTGATATCTCGAAACTCAGAATGAATTGGGGAAAATATGTTGTAAAGCATTTTGTTTTCTTTTTTTGTATCTGTTGTTGTTGTTATTTTTTTTTCATAAAGCATCTAATTTTTACATATATTTCTTGAAACACTGAATTGCAATATCTCACCATTGCATTCTGAA
Source organism: Diploptera punctata (assembly GCA_030220185.1). Lineage (NCBI taxonomy): Eukaryota > Metazoa > Arthropoda > Insecta > Blattodea > Blaberidae > Diploptera > Diploptera punctata. The sequence continues at coordinate 1,665,421 of JASPKZ010004177.1, read as the reverse complement.
ACCACTGACATCATTCTTTTGTAGTATGGTATGCATAATTTTCATCAGAGGACAGTAGGAAACAAATCAGTGTATAGGTTTATTATTTCAATATATATAATCTCTTTAGGGTATTTAAATGTTGTGTGTTTATGGTACTTGTATACACCTACTGTAAAATGGATAATAGTATTAAAGTTGCAGACATTTAAGATATGTTAGAAGAAAGTAATGATTATATTTAGTGATTTTCTAGTATTGGTAATAACAAAAATGAATCCTATAGTGTAATTTTGCCTAATCGACCAAAACAAAGAAGAATGTGCTCCACTGTTCAAACTGCTGCTTTCTTTGACAATATGAAACCAGATCAGCTGAGACAAGTGACTGGGTTGAATTAACAAGAAAATGATGAATATCCCTTCCCTCATTTCAGTTATCACGAATTCCAGATATCTGAAAATGCACCCCACCCAAATTCCTCTCCTATTTCATACTTCAATCTACTTTTTGCTACAATTTGTGTTTTTATGCATAATCCTGATAATATAAGGAATATCACTCAAAACCAATTGCCCATCATATGATGAGTACATAAGTGTTTTATTCAAGGGTATTCAAAACAGAATTTGTATAGTGTGAAGTAAAACTCACAAACAGATATAACTAAAAAAGTATAATATTAATACTAATATTATCTAACAAATGCTTGTCTAGGAGAGTACTTGTTTTTCTCCAAACCGGGAAAAAATATTTATGATAAATTAGCTCAAAAATATTTTTTGTTTCAAAATGTTATTCCATTACATTGATATATTTATTTTTATGCTCAAAAATATATTGACTTAGGCTTTCAAGCCTCAAGACACGACCTACAGCCCGGAAATCTTCTTCAAGATCATCATTAGAAAATATGAATGCCGTCATAGGATCATCTGCCACAATCAAAAATGGTGGCTGGTGTTGATTTAAGGAACTAACTTTCAAACTCATTTTCCTTGGTAACTGCTTATTGGAGAAACTTACGGTTTACACCATAATTCTTCATTTTTTGCGCTCTTTCAGGAAATATATACTTTTATTTTGTGTACGGAGCCTCATTGGAATATATCTGAATTGCAATTTTGATTAATTGCATTAAAGGTTAAAAAAATGTACAAATGAGAGTGATATCTCTGTTATGCGGGGGGTCTGTTTAGCCCCGCCGTAATGATAGCGTTAAGTTCACTATTGTTTAAGTGGTCTTTGGCCCGAGCGGTTGGCCTTGGTTTCGGAGGATGAGTTCCACATTTAAACATGTTAAAAACACAGTAAACGAAAAATAACATTATTTATTAAAATAAAACCAAACATAAAGAAATATTAGATTAATAACATATAAAACAATTTATTAAAGTCAGCTGAAATCGCCACATTGTCAAACGTCAAAATATTCAAAATATTAAGTGTTAAAATTCAGAGAGAGAGAAAACAATCATTTTAAAATATTCAACTTTGTTCGTTATTCTAAGTTATTTGGACCATTTGGTCCCTTAATTAATTCTATTGTCTGAAAAAGACCATTGAGAATGATAAAAAAGATTCATATTACCAATGTAGCTGCTTCTCCTGCTGGGGGGACCGCATCCGGTCCCGCCGCGGTTCTCCTTTTTCCACTAAAAATCCCGGCTTTTATATGATTATCTTTACCTTTCACCATCCCTTAAAGCTAATGGAAACCCTATTTTCTTGCCCCATCTGTAGTAATATTCCTAGTATGTCATGGCCATGTTATATAAGGTGTTTTTATCTTCTTATCCTAATGTGTTTGGGCTATATAAGTTTTTGTAAGAATTTCCTATTTGGTTGAAACTAATAAGTTGTTTTTGATATTATATAAGATTTCGTAAGTGTGTCTTCATTGTTTGACAAATATATTGATGTGAAATATACATTTTATAATAATTTTTTCCCTAGTTTTTTATCTATAAAGCACTTATGTATATTTTGATTGAGACTTTAATCCGCATTTAAAGGGTGAATATTTATGCCCTATTTTTCGGTATAATACACATGTATATGTGTCTATCCTTTATCGGCTTTTTTTATAGTATGTTATTATTATGGCAGTTAGGCCCTAGTGTTGGCATAACAATCTCAGTACCAGATATCCAGTATGATGAATGGGCACTTCAACTTCAGGAAGAGCTGATATTTCTTATATAAAGCCATCAGAAAAATCATATTATACCTCTGGGTTGAACATTTCAACTCTCTATGGTAAAATCAAATGTTTCTTACCTCTCTTATATCACAAACCTTCAATAATAGAAGCTTCATCTGTCAACCTAGCATTATACTAGACATGAATAGGTTTACATCACTTGGTTAGTAGTTACTACTTAAATATTGTTATAAATTTAAATTCAAAATTAAGTAAGTTACAAAATATTCTCATTGATATAACCTTTGTGTACTAAAACTGCAACACTTAACTTGTAGAACTCTTCACAATAATTGTAAGAGTGAATATTAGTGTTTACAGAAAATGAATAAATTATTTTCTGCATTCAGTTGTGTTGTTGGTACATTACCTATTATACCATATATTAAATACTTACAATTTTTTTTTAATTTTGAAAACTTTTAATGGTCAGAATTACTTTTAATCTGGACGATTAAAACCACAGAAAACATGTTTAAAACCACTCACTGAACAAAACTTACAAATTTTGATAAACAAAGATATTTGCAACTTCAAATTGTATCACAGTGGAGGAAAATTTGTATGTTTTCTTTGGGCCAGATAGATCAGGTGCATGGCTTCTAAGTACTGATTGGATGGCCCAGGTGTGATCTCAGGCAACAAAATAATGGAAATTTATCTCCACTCATATTGTACTGACTGACTGACTGACTGACTCTGGGGACCATTCAGCCTCCTGTAAAATTATTATCAGTACCAAGATTGTTCCTGGGTTAAAGTAGGCCAGAGCATATGCTAGTTGTGCTACTTGCTTGTGCCATTGACTAAGAATCATTAATCCGTGTGTCCCATACTCTCATGAAACTTTATGGCCTATTAACGAGTATCTTTACCTTTTACCTTTACGTGTGTTTTTCTTTGAGATAAACTATATCTACATTCTTCAGTTCAGTTATTGTTATTACCTTATCACAAACTTCACCAAAAGTAAGACATTGATTTTGATATATTGATTTTAAAGCTTCCTTATTTTTCCATTTTTTTACTGCATTAGTGAGTGCTTGCCCAATTGTAAGAGCACATAAGGGTGTGGTGCCTGGATTATGTGCATAACTCGGTTTGTAAAGCCCAGTTTCCCTGAAATGCAGAAAAGTACATGAAGTAAATAGGACTATAAGTGAACTACTAAGAATTTTTTAGATAAATTTTGTAAAATAGCCACCGGCAATCAAGAAGAGAAAGGGATTTGAACTCTCTTTGTTATAGCAGCCAGAACAACCAATAAGCTAATTAAAAATTTCTACCTTTTTTGCCCTTCACTGGTTATGGTAGTGCAGTCCTGTAAGTACTTCCTCATGTAACCTATTAGTACTTACATTTTTTACTGTTACTTTCTATACAGAGTGTATAGAAAAATTTTGAATTTTCAGAGATTTATAGTTATACTTGTATTCAAATATAATTGAGGAGAATTTTTATATAACTCAATAGAACACAAATTTTAGAAAATGAGTTATATATATATATATATATATATATATTTTTTTTTTTAATAGGAATATTCCACACACACACAAATTTTAGAAAATGAGTTATATATATATATATATATATATATATATTTTAATAGGAATATTCCACACTACAGTGGTACCCAAAGTGATTTGTCACCAGAGATTTATGTCTAAAGCATATTCTTCCCTCCTAAGCATATTCTTCCCTCCTAATTCTGTCCAAGGGCAGGTCTTTCACTGCAATCATAGCATTTTCATGCTATAATATTGCATCAGAAAGAAAAATGGAGATGTTTTGCCAAACTGTGCTGCAGGTTTTCAGAGATATCGGGCATGTCTAAGGATAGATTATCTTTACTTGCAAGGGAATTTTATTCTACTGGGAATTCATGTAAAGAAAACTAAGGAGTTGCAAAGCACAAGGAGAATACCAGTGCTATGAAAAATGGTATTAAGAGTTACAAGTGCAGAGAAAGTCACTATAGCCAAGGAAAATCTAGGAGGAGTTACCTACTACTTGAATTAAATAGTAAAAAAAAAAAGTGGAAATGTTTTGTGCGAAAGAAAACCTAAAAAACTATCTACATGCTCGTTATCCAAATACAAATTTATCTTTATATACAAAATGAGTGTGAGTCTGTTTCTCTCTTCTTTATGGACTCAAAAACTACTTGACCGATTTGAATGGGTTTTTTTTCGATCATCTAGAGAATTTTTCTGGGACAGTTAACATGTATAACATATTACCATACATACTATAGGGCCAGAAAAAAAAGACATTCATGCACTCATGCTTAAATGGCTTATGCTGCTTAAACCATAACAAATACACCAAATTAATGTACACAGAATTGAATATCTAAAAAAAATCTACAAAAATGTCCGCGATCTGTGTATGTTTATCTTTTATGGATAACTTACAATAACCATTTTTGTCTTTCAGCTCATTGATGCTATGAAGATCAGGATGATTAGATTCCCGGGCAAGCATAGCAGCAGTGCACGACAAATATTCTTTTACAGATAACTCACAATAACCATTTTTATTTTTCAGCTCTGGGCAATGCAGAATAATCAGCATGGGGTATCTAAAAATAATTATGATATAAATATCTCATTCAAAACACCAATTACAGACTCCACATGTAAGGTAAGTGAAAAAAGTTGTTTTGTAGTTCATGTTCCCTATCGAGTTTTGAAAAAAAAAACTGAATTTTTTAACTGCCCAATAGTATGAAAAATATTTTTATTCTCTAGGTGGCTCATTGCTGTCTGAAATTGTCCCAATGAAAGGTTATGTGCTATAATTAAAAATGCATTTCCTGTGTAATATTATATTATTGTGCTTTATCAAGTTTTGAAAAAATGCTCCTTATTTTTATTGAGTCATAATTGTTTTTTCTAAAACTAAAAGTTATTTCTGAATTTAATATTTTAAGAAAATATAGTTTAATTGTAGATTTTTTTAAATAAATTTGCTTCATTGTAATAATATATTATGAAATATACCGGTACCAGGTTTTCCTGCTTATATTAAAATGGGTTTTTTATTTTTATATTTCTATTATTTGAGAAATTGTATTATATGTGGAGTGTTGATTAAAATTATATCAAGTGCAGCAAAGCAAATTTTACAGGAAGAATGAAAAAAACATTTCATGGCTATGATAATTAGAAAAAATTAAAAATGTTAATGGCAAAATTTAGACAATGTGAAACTTACTGAATGTTATATTATTTTTAGTCTGGACATCTTACCTCAATATTAATGTTGATTCAGACAGCAAATCAACATTAATATTGAGGTAAGATGTCCAGACTAAAAATAATATAATTAAAATAACCTCAAAATATAACTTCCTAAAATTAAATATTAATTACTGAATGTAATAACAACCAATTTTATGGCTTATTCCAATGAAACATTTAATAATTTAAATTTTCCACCATCACAGTGAATTTAGTATGATTAGAATTACCCCTCAGGGATCCCCACCTAGGGGATATGTGGATGGCAACCACAAGGTGCCCAAGCTGAGCAAAATTATTACTTCCACTTACTTGTGTTTTGCTCCTTCTTTTGCTTCTTATATCTAAATTGATATTTATTCATTTCCATGTACCAATTTCCTCTTTCAATATCCCCTCTCAAATTTGGCAACATCAGCTATTCATTAAACCTGACAGAAGAGATCAACAAAAAAACTACAAGCTCAATAGTAATGAAACAATTTGCATTAGAAACAATCAGCATTAGATATCCAGAACAAATGTGGCTTCATGTCTATACAGATGGGTCGCTAATGAATAGAGAAGCAGCAGCAGGAGCAGGAATAATGTGTAAACTCTTCTCATTTTACATTTCTCTTGGGAAATATACAACACATTATGACAGTGAACTACAAGCAATACTTACAGCTCTACAACAATTGTTTCTTCATATCAATTCCTTCTAAAATGCTGTAATACTTTCTGACTCTAGCTTAGCCATAATTGCACTAACACACAACCAGACCATCCAAGACCATAGAATAATAGAAGCCAAAAATTGCATCAGGATGTTGAAAAATCTAAACAGAAATGTTGTTCTACAATGGATTCCAGCACATTGTGGTGTGGAAGGTAATGAGAAGGCTGATATGCTTGCAAAAAAAGGTACACTCATCCAACAGAGTAAGATCAATTACCTATCTTACAAAGCAGTACAACTTTACACCAAAATGAAAATAAAATCCCATATAGCCGAACAAAACAAAATCCAATGTGAAACCAAGATATGGAAGACATTACTAGAACCAGATACAATACCAAACAGCCCCCAATCAATTGCAGTTGCATCATTTCGTCTTGAAACTAGTCATAATTGCTTGGCAGCACATCTACATAGAATTAAGCTACTAGACTCTCCACACTGCATAGTATGCAAGGACACAAATACGATAATGAACAAGGATCACTTGATGTTCTGCGCTGATCTTCAGAAAATAGTTGGAACCCCATTCCAAATTGCTGAATATTATTGGGAAGCCCACAAGCGAATGATGACAACTCAAGAACTTCAGAACATTTGAATACTACTACTACTACTACTACTACTACTAGTAATGATTAGAATTAACAGCTTCACATATTTTTATTCAAGTACAGTGCCCCTATTGCCAGCAAAATATATTCATTGGATTCAAATTATCAGATAAACCATGCATGAAACATTTTGTATGTGATATGTAAAAAAAAGCATGTGATTTGTAATGTGATGTTTATGTAATGCTAGATACTAATAAATTATTATTATTATATTTTTCATTCTATCCATACCTTTCTATTACAATCTTTTCATATAAATTTGTGAGATCCTCTTTAACATTGTCTAAATATCTTGGCTTATACCTCCAACTTTTCTCCTTCTTTATCCAACATTGCCTATTTCATCTTTACTTTAATTTCCTTGGTCATCCAATATCTTTCTTTTTCATTTAATAAGATTTAGCTGGAAGTATTTAATAAAAGTTGGACTATTTTATTAGTTATTAGCTAATCCTGGCATGCGTTGCTATGCCTAAATAAATGAAAATGAATGTGCTTTTATGTTTAGTTGAATAAGTAAGAGGAAACATAATTATAAATTTATATTTTTTAGATACCCCGTGCTGATTATCTGATGTTGGCCGGGAATCTACTTACCCCGATCTTCTTGACATAAATGAGCTGAAATACAAAAATGAATGTGTTTTATGGTTTGTTAAATAAGTAGAAGGAAAAATTTATATCGTAATATTTTTTTAGATACCCCATGCTGTTCACCCGGCATTGTCACAAAAATTAATGTTTTCTTATGATTAGTTGAATAAGTAAAATAAAAAATAATTATGAATGTATATCGTAATTGTTTTAAGATTTCCCATGCTGATTACCCGGTGTGCCCGGGAATCTACTTATCTCAATCTTCTTGGCATAAATGAGCTAAAAGACAAAATTCGTTATTGTGAGTTATCGGTTAAAGAATATCCGCTATGTGCTGCTTATGCTTGCACAGGAATCTACGTACTTGCCTCAAACTTCTTGGCATCAATGAAAGACAAAAATGGTTATTGTGAGTTATCCATAAGAGATAAACATATGCTGTCGCAGACTTTTTTGTAGAGCTTTTTGAGATATTCAATTCTGTGCACATTCAGTTTGTGTATTTGTTGTGGTTTAGGCAGCGTAAGCCATTTAAGCGTCCAGAGAGTTACTTTTTTCACGTTTTCCACTATAAAGGGCGATTTTTAAGGGTGTAGGAGTTGAGTATCACAACTCTCTTATAGCCTATGTTCATCCCTGGAATCTCCTGAACATTTTACAAAATGCCCTCTCTCAATGGGATCAACGGTATGGCCGCACATAAAATACAAACAAACAAACAAACAAACAAACATTAACTTTTATGTATTAAATTTAATCTAAATAATTCTTGCACTTTCTTTATCACCATCAAGTCAAGTAATAACAGAACATCTCCTAAAGGGCTGATCCAAAGACATTTTTCCTTGAGGTACATATCTGAGGGAGACATGCCATAGCGTAATGGTTAAGGCAGTGCGCTACAAACCAGAAGTTCGATGGTTCGAGTCCTGGTGGGCCCAGGATTTTTAAACTGATGGCACCATGGCCCTGGGGTCGACTCAAGCTCTAATGGAAATGAGTACCAGACACTTGTTCCGGGGATAAAGGCAGCCGTCGCGCAGGGCTTACAAGTCAGCCAATTGTCTAGAAAAAGTGGGAGCCTTAACTTCCTACTACCCCAAGGGTCTCCTATGGCCTGTAGTGGGATCACTTTACTTTTACATATCTGAGGATTTGTCGAAGCAGTCGTGAATGATCCATTCAATTGTCATGTAAAACCCAATTCTACCTGTAGATGGGGGATTAAAGTTAATTCTTTGGTGATCTTGAGTATTTCTTTTATAGTATTTACTAGCTAATACCTGGCCTGCACTGCTACACCTAAATAAATGATAATGTGTTTTTACGTTTAGTTGAATAAGTAAAAGGATTAATAATTATAAATTTATATCATTATTATTTTTAGATACCCCGTGCTGATTACCCGGCATTGCCCGGGAATCTACATATCCCAATGTATTTCACATTAATGTGCTGAAAGACAGTATTCGTTATTTCGAGTTATCCGTGCTGCTGCTCTGCTTGCCCGGGAATCTACTTATCCCGATCTTCTTGGCATCAATGAAAGACAAAAATAGTTATTGATGAGTTATCCATAAAAGATAAACATATGCTGTCACAGGCTTTTTTGTAGAGTTTTTTTTTGTTGATATTCAATTCTGTGTACATTAATTTGGTGTATTTGTTATGGTTTATGCAGCATAAGCCATTTAAGCGTACAAAAAGCCACTTTTTTTTTACTTTTCACTACAAAGGGTGATTTTTAAGGGTGAAGGGCTTGAGCATTAAAATTCTCTTATAGCCTATAACCTTCCCAGGAAAATCCTGAACATTTTGCAAAAAACCCCATCACAATCGGATGAACGGTATGGCAGTGCAATGCTTGTCCGGCAATCTACTTATCCCGATCTTCTTGGCATCAGTGAAAGACAAAAATGGCTATTGTGAGTTATCCGTAAAAGATAAACATATGCTGTCGTGGACTTTTTTTGTAGAGTTTTTTTGAGATATTCAATTCTGTGTAAATTAATTTTGTGTATTTGTTATGGTTTAGGCAGCGTAAGCCATTTAAGCGTCAATAAAGGATTTTTTTCACATTTTTCACTACATAGGATGATTTTTTAAGGGTGTAGGAGTTGAGTATCACAACTCTCTTACAGCTTATGTTCATTCTGGGAATCTCCTGAACATTTTGCAAAAAACCCCATCACAATCAGATCAATGGTAAGGCTGCGCATAAAGTATGAACAGACAAATAAACAAACATTAATTTTTATATATTAGATTTACTTCTAATTTTTCATTTATATATATATATATACACATATATATATATAAAGTTCTTTATGTATATTTTCATCCCATATTTGTTTCTTCTTGTATAGCATTTTTTCCTAGGCAAGAATCTTATCTCTGTTTCAGGGGCAGCTATTCAAGTAAAAAAAAAGTTTTCATCTAATTTTAAACGTACAAATTTTTACTTTCCCTTTTATTTTTAAAATTGAAGATGATAGCTAAGAAAGTGACTGCCTCAGTTGCAATGCCTTAAAGAAAATTTGCACTGGGAATTGAGCTACTGTAGCATTGCCAAGGTAATGCAATATCACATACCGGCACCTTTCTCCTCACGCAATAGTTTTTCACTAGCAAGACAATATTTTCTCTTCCTGGTGAATCCTTTTACAAACATTGTTAAAAAAGAGGTGGAAAATTAGATCTATGACATAGACTACCTACTATTATAATACAATGCAGAACCTCCTTGAAAATGTTGTCTCTGTTGCCCTCAGAGAGGGTGAGAAGCTTCATCAGCTTTATCCTTGTTAAAATATATAGTTTTGATTCATCACTCATCTGGATGGTGCTCTCATGTAAATCTTGCTATTCAAGTAAAATTATTTCATGATTTAATTAATTTTTACACGCTTTATATTAGCTTGACCTGTATCTATGTAACTGAATCTTTTAACGCGATTTTCACCCACTTAAAATCATTGGATCGACTTGGAACTTTGCATACTTGTAAAAGACCCGTGACAATATAATAATTTCATATTTTGTTTTTAAAATCCTGGCCAGAATCATCAGAAAATAAAAAAAAGTGTCTTTGTATCTATGTAACGGAATTTTTTAACACGATTTTCACCCACTTAGAAACATTGCATCGTCTTGAAACTTTGTGTACTTGTAAAGGACCCATGACAATACAATAATTTCATATTTTGTTTGTAGAATCCTGGCCAGAATCATCAGAAAATCAAAAAAATGAAAACTGTTATAATAGGTTGCAGACTTGTCGACTTTTTAGTCAATTGTTGTAAGAGCTCAGTTGGTAGAGCGGTACACTTTAGTGGTATATAATTTCTGTAATCCATAGGTCGCTGGTTCAAATCTGGCTGGGAGGTTTTTTTTTTAGAAGAGTATTACTTTCAGCTCATACTACAATAGAATTGAATTTAAAGATATTTACATTTTTATCTTATTCTGTAAAATATTAAAACTAAAAAATAAAAAATAGTTTTAAAAAACTAAAACAACACGCTTTATTAGAAAACCAAACTAAAAAAATAAAAAAATAATTTTAATTTCCAGCATGCTTGGGATAAATAAGTTTACCATCAAAAGCGTGGGGTGCTTTTTATGATTTTTACATTTTCTTCTTAGAGACTTTACTTTTACCAATATCTGTTTATTATCAAATATATTAATTGATAAAGAGCACCCCATGCTTTTGATGGTAAAATTATTTATCCCAAGCATGTTGGAAATTAAAATTATTTTTAATTTTTTTAGTTTGGTTTTCTAATAAAGCGCGTTGTTTTAGTTTTTTAAAACTATTATTTATTAAATAGTCATGCCATCTCTTTTATTTTTTTTTAATTTTGAACATTGCTATCAATATGTTTATTATTTTATTTTTGCAAATGATTATGGTTCTATTATTATAACATTAAGATTTAAAACTCTTTGTCTTACCTATATTTAGACCTATTATTTTGATAGGTACTTACTTTCTTTTGTATCTTCAGTTACCCAATTGTACCAAGTTTTTCAAATACTTATTCGTTTAATATATGTAGGAAATAACACTATGAGGTTTCTTTTAATTATTTATTAATGAGTTGGTTATTTTGACTTACCTCATATTTCTTGATTTTTATGCAGATCTAGTTTCGTCGCTTTTGTGTGACATTGTTGATGCATTCCAACTTATTCAGTTGGAGTGCATCAACAATATTGTACAGTAGTGACGAAACCAGGTCTGCATAAAAATCAAGGAATATGAAATGAGTCAAAATAACCAACTCATTTATAATTAACTTATTAATTTGTTTTACATACTGAAACATTTTTAAGAAAGAAAGAAATAAAACTAAGGAAATTTTGAAATTAGTATTAAAATACTTACATTATATTTTATTATTATTATTTATATTTGAAATTGTTCTCTGAGTTTTGATACAGGATAAAGTAATTTGTAGAGAACCTACTAAAACTGTATTCAAATAAAACCTCTTTGTGGTATGAAAGTTAGAATAGATAGGATATAAATATTAAAGTACTGAAATTGAGTAAATTTACAGGTGGAATAAATTAGAAACTTTTTTTGCATTATCAAGTTTCCTTAATATTAAAATAGCACTATAAAATATTCAAGTCATGCTAAGAAGTTACAAAATGTCTTTGAGCTTACAGTTTTGTAATGTTCATTTTATATAATTCTTTAGATAAGCTTATTATTTATGGAATACACGTCTATTTACATTTGAAATCTGAAACTCCTCCATATATTTTAAAACAAATGTCACTGGAAATGATAAATCTAAGATACCCAGCTCCTGAATGGATACATATTTTTACAGATGGCTCCAGCCTACCAAATGATGGTGGCACTGGTGCTGGTGCAGTATGTCCACTTTTTTCCTTTTATCGTAAACTAAACACAAATTCAACAAACTTTGATGGCGAAATTCTAGCAATTTTCTTAAGTTTACAAAATCTTTTATATCACATCCAAAAATTTACAAAAGTTGTAATTCTATGTGACTCCAAAGCAGCCATTCTTGCTATAACACGAGACACAACACCTAAAAGCATCAAAATTATCGAATGTCACAAAATGATAAAACATTTATCCCGTCTACATAAAAAAGTTGTACTTCAATGGATTCCGGCCCATTGTGGAGTGACAGACAATGAAATAGCCGATTTTCTAGCCAAGAAGGGTAGCAAAATTGTTTCAAACCCAACTTCTGCTCCAGTTTCCTTTCACTCTATCAAAAGAATTATCTCAAATAAATACATCAATAAACTTAGAGAAGAATACACCACCAAAACATCTGGAAAGGAATGGGAAAATCTACAAGCTTATGACATTACTACATTACAAAGAAAATCTGCAGTAGCAACATTCAGACTGCTAACGGGACATGACTGCTTGAATAAACACCTACACAGAATTGGCATAACAGATTCACCTAAATGCCCTTTTTGCAATTTAAATGAAGATATGGAAAGAAACCATCTCCTCCGTTGTCCAGCTTTTGTAGAAGAGACCAGCCTTTCTGCTAAATATTGGAGTGCAAGAGAGCGAATGATTTCATTATCAAGTGCTCGACATTAGATACCAACCAACCAACATTTATTTATTATTGCTAATAGAAATTTGATAAAGGGGAGTTATTTTATACAATTTGCAAAATTATAAAAAATGAAGTAATTTAATTAATTTTTTAATATCAAACTGAATAAATTATTAGAGATAGATTAGGAGCAGTTTCATTACAAAACAATTAAAAAATTAACATGTAAAAAGAGTGGATCAAATAAGAATGCCTAGAAATATCTGGAAAGTTAAATTATAACGAAGACAGCATTGAGATAGATGTATAAGATGGAATGACCATTGAAGGGAGATGTACAAGAATAATGCTGGAATGGGAAGATAATGCTGAAAGAAGAATTAGGGACAGTAAAAGACAAATGGAATATGCTGTGTATGGATAACCTACAGAAGTGGAAACATCTTTTTAAGTCAGTAATGATGAAGATGCTGAAGTGTCAAAAATCAGGAATGGAAAACATATAATATAACCAAGACCAGTTGATTAATGATCTTTGTAATGCCATGAACATCATACAATTTGCCAAATGGCTAAAACAGTATCCTAATAGGTAACAAGTACCGTATTTTACAGACTATAAGACACACTTTTTTCTTCAAAAAATTGCCTCCAAAATTCAGGTGCGTCTTATACTAGAAATTAATATAAAAATGTTCAGTGTTTGATTCAAAATTCCCACCAGTCTTAAAAATGACCATATATTCGATGCCGCGGGAAACCTATCTGTATCTGGCAATATTGGATTCAACTGGCAGCAGCAGTGCACCGATGTGACAAACATGAGTTGCAGGGATTCACAAGCTGCCTAACACTGTCTCCGTCCCGCCCCAGCATCAGAAACCCAGATCACTGTCTAGCCTATGATGTGTCATTGCAGTCTACGATGCCAGTGAACTTGAACAAATGGATGATGGATGAAATCCAACATGAATTCATGCCGAAGGGAGCTGTAAAACGACATACAATGAAACAAGTGTCTCAGTGGATAATACAGCCATGGTCACTCTAATGAGAGAAGACATTATTGTTAAATCTTTCAAGAAATGTGGCGAAAGTAATGCTCCGATGGCAGTGAAGACCATCTTATATGAAGAGAACAAAGATGACGACGAAGAAGAAGAAGAAGAAAGTTCAGATGACAATTTTCAGGGATTTTAAAGATCAGAACAGTCTTATAAACCAAGATTTTTATTTAGTCTGGCTTTGCAATCTAATATTAAAAATGGTAAAAATGTTTTTTTTTAAATTGCTTAAAAATTAAGGTGCATCTTATAGTCATTAGCATCTTATAGTCTGTAAAACATGGTATTAGACATGTTCTTTCCAACTTGTAATTTGTTAAAAAAAATTGGTGTTGGATTTGGATAGGGTAATATATGATATACCAGCACACCTAAAATTATTTTATGAAAACATTTTAATGCTCTTCAATTACAGTTTTACACTTTTTACTTGATTTCTAGCTCTTCCAGCAATTTTTCTAATAGTTTGGTTTTTTGAACTTTTCCAATTATTGTTCTCTCAAAATCCTTTATGAAGCGTATATATCTTGGTATTCTGTACTCAGGAAGCTGTTAAAAAAAGAAATTCAATTTTAAAACATTCTATAATTCTTTTCTGTCAAAAGCACTTCTGTAATGGGTGGTCGCTTAAACAAGCAGTGTTATTTAGAAGACATGTGATTTTGAATCTTTCATTCCAGGACAAAGGACTTTGGTTGCTAATACCACAATTACAACTTGCATTTTATCTGATGTTGAATCTCTGGAGGTATTGGTCAAATTTTCCATGCCCATTGAAGAATTATGCTAGTATAAAATATAGAACAATGTGTTTGCATTTTTATTCTGTTATAGAGAAAGCATTGGTTGTTTAAAAAAGGGGCAAAACAAGAAATGGTTTGATGAGGAATGTGCCGACATTGTAAAGAAAAGAAAGCTAGCAAAAATGAAATGGTTACACGAGCCAAATGAGGTAAATTTAGAGCAATTGGGTAGTGTTAGACGGGAAACCACCAAGTTACTAAAGAGTAAAAAGAGGGAATATTTGAGAGAGAAGATTAATGATCTTGAAATGAATGCAAAAAATAGGAACATTAGAGAATTATATCAGGGAATTAGAAGAAAGGATTTCAGGCTCGAACAAAACATAATTCGGAATGAAAATGGGGATATGATTGCAGATTCTAGGAGTATATTAAATAGATGGAAAAGTTACTTTAATCAGCTATTAAATGTACATACAGAACAGGACATTGAGGAGGATAAGTTACAGACAGCAGAAATGCTAGTCGCAGAGCCAAGTGCATTAGAGGTTGAAATGGCGATAGAAAAATTGAAGATGTATAAAGCATCAGGTTCAGATGAGATCCCAGCAGAACTGATAAAATTAGGGGGAGAAAAATTGATGGACAAGATACGCTGGTTGCTTAGTATGATTTGGGAAAAATAAGCTCTTCCAGATGAATGGAAGGAATCAATTATCATACCAATTTATAAGAAAGGAGATAAAACTGATTGCAACAACTACAGGGGCATCTCATTACTTTCAACTTTGTACAAAATTCTAACAAATATATTAGTAAGCAGACTTACTCCCTATATTGATGACATTCTAGGAGATCATCAATGTGCATTTAGAAGAAACAGGTCTACAACAGATCAGATTTTTAGTATAAGACAGATTTTAGAAAAGAAATGGGAATATAATGGTACTGTACATCAACTATATGTAGACTTCAAAAAAGCATATGATTCAATTAAGAGGGAGAAGTTATATAGCATCATGCTGGAGTTCGGAATTCCTAAAAAGTTAGTTAGACTTATACGAATGTGTCTAAATGGCTCAAAGAGTAGGGTGCGTGTAGGCAAACAGTTTTCAGACACTTTTGAAATCCAGAATGGGTTGAAGCAAGGAGATGCACTATCTCCTCTACTATTTAATTTTGTACTAGAGCATGCCATTAAATCTTTAGAGAATGAGGAAGGCTTACAACTGAATGGCATTAATAAGCTGTTAGTTTATGCTGATGATGTAGTACTATTGGGTGATAGCGAGGAGATACTAAAGGCCAACACGCACACACTATTGAGTAACACTAAGAAATTAGGACTGGAAGTAAATATCAGTAAAACTAAATATATGGTCACACGTAGAAATTCAGTATATAATGGAAATGGACAGCTATGACAAATGAGGGAAATTTTGAGGAAGTGGCTGAATTCAAATACCTAGGAACAATAATCACAAATAGGAAGAGATGCACAAAGAAATTAAACATAGGCTCAATTCTGGAAATCCATGCTATTATGCATTGCAGAGACTTTTGATGTCCCAACTCCTTTCAAAAAACGTTAAGCTGAAAATATATAAAACTATTATTCTACCAGTTATATTATATGGGTGCGAAACATGGACTCTTACTTTAAGGGAGGAAAGGAGATTACGAGTATTTGAGAATAAAGTTCTTAGGAAAATTTTTGGGCCAAAGAGAGATGAACAGACAGGTGAATGGAGAAGACTACATAACAATGAACTACATGGTCTATATAGGAAGCCAGATATAATAAGAACAGTTAAGTCTCGTAGACTGCGATGGGCAGGACATGTTGCGCGTATGGGGAATGAAAGACGTGCATGGAAACTTCTTGTAGGAAAGCCAGAAGGAAAACGCCCAATTGGTAGACCAAGAATGAGGTGGGAGAACAACATTAACTATGATTTGAGGGAAGTAGACTATACAGGGAATGATTGGAAAGCATTAGCTCAGGATAGGGATGTATGGAGAGCTTATGTCCGCGCGGCCATGAACCTACGGGTTCGATAGTGCCAGTGAGTAAGTAAGTAAGTATAGATACTTGAAAAGAACAGTTGTCACGTTAATGTAACAGTGGTACCATTGAGCCACACATTGTTTCATTTTGCTATTATATGTTCCTTTATTTGCGACTTTAGTAAAGAAATGTGGTAGAGATCATATGCATGCTGCAAATTTGAATCTGCTGCAGACTTGGCTAAAACATCTGCACATTCGTTTCTGGATATCCCACAATGCTTACATACCCATGATAGACAAATATGATTTAACTTTGGCTTCATCTGTTCCCTAATCTCAAAAGGGTTATTGTTACATTTATCATTAATTGCTTTTAGGGCTGTTTGTGAATTGTTATATACGAGCACATATTTTATTAGTTATGCACTATTTAACAGCTTCTTTTATGGCTAATAATTCTGCCTGAAAAATGGAACATTGTGAAGAAAGTTTGAACAGTTTATTATAAGCATGTTCGGTTTTTTCTTTCATTAAAGCCAACACTAGCAGAAACTGTTCACCAAGAACATTTGCATGAACTCTGTTGAGTGGTTCATTATTTTATCTATGGCTAGAGCTTGGAACTCACTTCCCAGTCATGTCAGGGACTGTCAATCGCTATCATTATTTAAATCCAAATTAACTGATATCTTAAGTTCGACACAATGAAAACATTAACTGTATAACAACTATATAGAGCATTCCATTAATAATCATTTAGGAAGCTACTTACTTTATTTTATATCATTTTAATTTTATTATATTCTATGTTTTTGTTAGTATTAGCTAGTATTAGATTACATCATCATTGTATTTTGTTTAGTCTGTATTTTAATAATATCTTAAAATTGTAATATGTACGTAATTTTTGTATAATTTTACTATTTGCTGGTTGAGTGGAAGAGAAGGCCTTATGGCCTTAACTCTGCCAGCTAAAATAAATCATTATTATTATTTATTATTATTATTATTATTATTATTATTATTATTTTGGGAGCTGAATTGAATGTGCCATCACATATCCAGTATGAGCAATGGCAGCTGCACTAAGTTGTCCCTCTTTCTAAAAACTCTCAATTTACTGTATCTGTTAAATATTTTTTTTATTATTTATTCAATGCCACCTTGCTGTCAATTCGACATTCTGGTATTCTCTCCTGGCATGGCATTATTGTAACCCACTTCTAAGGTTGGGGCGCCTGGAAGGCAGAGTTACGCTGCCCTGATGATATATGATAGGTGATGAGAGATGTGCCAGGAGAGGCCTTAATCCTAAAAGTAATGAATATGTTAATGATGATAATGATGGCCAGATGATGTTCGGAGACCATTTGGGCCTTAAAGTTTCCTGACATTTGTCTTATAGATGAGGAAAAACCCTGAAAAAAACCATCATGCAGGAAACTTTTCCTGACCGGGGATCAAACTCTGGCGCACTGCATGACAAGGCAACATGCTACCTTGAGACCACAGCAGTGGACTGTATCTGTTAAATATAAGCAACCAATCTTTACCATCTGAATCTATTTTGGAATGGTCAGGTAGGTCAGGTTAGTCTCTCAAGGTTCTGGGGTTGGGGATAAAACCCCTTGCATTCTCTGTATAGAACTTTTTATAGCACAGTTGTAGGCAATTTCACAAAAGTTTGATTTGGAACATTCATCAATCATTGGTTGACAATAGAGGCTGTAGCTTTATTTCATGTTGCCACATCTTCCTTCATAGATTTCATCATGTTGCTTGCTCTGCATTTTCCCCAGTCTGGAGGATGCTAATGTTCTGTTTCTGTAAGTATTTTCTGTGTACTTCAAGCCAAATGCAACATGTCAGAACTATCTTTATGTCTTATATAATTATAGTCCATATTGTTTTATCTGAACATTACCTGTTTTTATTGAACTGATATCCCTTCGAAATTAATTTTTGTTTCCCCTTACTTGACATTGTTGGATAAGGTTGATCCATGTAAAAATAATTTGTATTAAATTAATGTTGGGAAGTAAACATTATGAGGTATAATCATTAAAATTCATCGGAGAACATATTGTTTAAACAACTCACCTTATAGGATTCATGCTTCCATGATATCGCGATTTCAAACATAGTCATGTTTCATCTTCAGCCATAACTCCGACTGACGAAATTCTTCAGCCGTCAACTATTCTATTGTCGCCATCTTCAGAAAAATAAAAATAGATCAATGAATTTTGATATCCCCAACGAAATTACATTGATTTCGAAGTTCATAAATTCAACCATAGATGGCAGCACTGAAGATGGCGACAATAGAATAGTTGACGGCCGAAGAATTGCGTCAGTCGGAGTTATGGCTGAAGATGAACATGACTATGTTTGAAATTGCGATATCATGGAAGCATGAATCCTATGAGGTGAGTTGTGTAAACAATATGTTCTCCGATGAATTTTAATAATTTGTATACTTGAAATTTATTTATTAGAAAGCCAATGAATGATATTGCTTTGGTTTCATTTTTAATCGTTACTTTTTCTATAATGAATCTGATAGAACTTTTTACATCTTACTTCATAAAACTCTGTATTTTCACAGGACCAGTTTCTGGAGCCATGACTCTTGTCCTCAGCCAAAACTCTGAGTTTTGAGTGGGAGTTTTGGCTCAGGACAGGAGTCATGGCTCCAAAAACTAGTCCTGTGAAAATCATGGAGTTTTATGAGGTGAGATGTAAAATATTTTCTCTGACTCATTATATACATTACAAATACATCATTGTATTACTTCCCATCATAATCTTTATTAAAAGTGTTACTTTGTTCATTGTTTTTTTTTGACAAATTGTACTATGATTCTGATACTTTTTTTTTATAATGTGTGTTAAAATGTCATGATGAAAGTCTAATGTGAGATAAAATGGTTGCATGACCAAGTTGCTGTGACCAAATGAGGCTACAGGATCAGAATAGCATTGTTAGGTTACTAAAGGATATATTTTATTAGATTGAAGGAAGGTTAAAATTTTTAGTAAGTAGGCTACATATATTGAACTTTTATAGGAAAAAAATCACTATGAGATTAAATTTAAGATTAAATTAAAATACTTCATACCTCACCTCATATCTAATTATACTGCAATTTCAAAATATTGGCAGCTTCATTTTCAGTAATATCTTATCGACATAACATCAATCGACAAGATATTACTGAAGATGGTACTGATGTTATGTTGATCAGAAGAAGAAGATGTAGTTTTTCTGATCAACATAACATCAATCAACAAGATATTACTGAAGATGAAACTGATGTTATGTTGATCAGAAGAAGAAGAAGAAGTGGTTCTTCTGATTGACATAACATCAATCGACAAGATATTACTGAAGATGAAACTGATGTTATGTTGATCAGAAGAAGAAGTAGTTCTTCTGATCGACATAACATCAATCAACAAGATATTACTGAAGATGAAACTGATGTTATGTTGATCAGAAGAAGAAGAAGAAGTAGTTCTACTGATCAACATAACATCAATCGACAAGATATTACTGAAGATAAAACTGATGTTATGTTGATCAGAAGAAGAAGAAGAAGTAGTTCTTCTGATCGACATAACATCAATCAACAAAATATTACTTAAGATGAAACTGATGTTATGTTGATCAGAAGAAGAAGAAGTAGTTTTTCTGATCGACATAACATCAATCGACAAGATATTACTGAAGATGAAACTGATGTTATGTTGATCAGAAGAAGAAGAAGAAGTAGTTCTACTGATCAACATAACATCAATCGACAAGATATTACTGAAGATAAAACTGATGTTATGTTGATCAGAAGAAGAAGAAGAAGTAGTTCTTCTGATCGACATAACATCAATTGACAAAATATTACTTAAGATGAAACTGATGTTATGTTGATCAGAAGAAGAAGAAGTAGTTTTTCTGATTGACATAACATCAATCGACAAGATATTACTGAAGATGAAACTGATGTTATGTTGATCAGAAGAAGAAGAAGTAGTTCTTCTGATGACATAACATGAATCGACAAGATATTACTGAAGATGAAACTGATGTTATGTTGATCAGAAGAAGAAGAAGTAGTTCTTCTGATGACATAACATCAATCGACAAGATATTACTGAAGATGAAACTGATGTTATGTTGATCAGAAGAAGAAGAAGTAGTTCTTCTGATCGACATAACATCAATCGACAAGATATTACTGAAGATGAAACTGATGTTATGTTGATCAGAAGAAGAAGATGTAGTTCTTCTGATGACATAACATCAATCGACAAGATATTACTGAAGATGAAACTGATGTTATGTTGATCAGAAGAAGAAGAAGTAGTTCTTCTGATCGACATAACATCAATCAACAAGATATCACTGAAGATGAAACTGATCAATCAACAAGATACTACTGAAGATGAAACTGATGTTATGTTGATCAGAAGAAGAAGAAGTAGTTCTTCTGATCGACATAACATCAATCGACAAGATATTACTGAAGATGAAACTGATGTTATGTTGATCAGAAGAAGAAGAAGTAGTTCTTCTGATCGACATAACATCAATCAACAAGATATCACTGAAGATGAAACTGATCAATCAACAAGATATCACTGAAGATGAAACTGATGTTATGTTGATCAGAAGAAGAAGAAGTAGTTCTTCTGATCGACATAACATCAATCGACGAGATATTACTGAAGATGAAACTGATGTTATGTTGATCAGAAGAAGAAGAAGTAGTTATTCTGATTGACATAACATCAGTCGATGAGATATTACTAAAGATGAAGCTGTCAATGCTTTGAAACTGCACTATAATTAGGAGACTGGATATGAGGTAAGGTATGAAGTATTTAGTTAATTCTTAGGCTACATATAACTTTTCTTACACTCACCTTATCTTTACAAAATTCCCTGATATCATCTTCACTGAGTTCTACTCCTTCTCTAAGACGAAGATATATACAGATTTCTTCTCCTACCTTTGAATCAGGCACTCCAAATGCCTATGAATAAATGCATTTAATAAAGTGTAATTATTTTATTTGTCCTCATTTAAATGTACAATATTAATATTAAATATTTTATTTATTGTCACTATAACTATTACTATTGTGGCTTTAAAATACTGGGGACGTGATCTTTAGGGATATATCTTTGATGTATTCTACATTTTAGAAATTTAAAATCTATTAATTTGAGTCAGGAATTCATTTTGCTTAAGAATTAGAATATGTCCTATTTGTAATGATATGTTAGAACTGAAATTTAAAAAAAAATATTATTTATGATATGACAGTTCTAGTTTAAATTTGTGTACCGGTATATGAAAGAGATAATTTATTCTACTTATTTTTAATTTAATTTTGAGCTAAATTTTTTTTGCCCATATAGTATTACTGAAACAAAATAAACATACTTATGAAGTATGAGGTGAGTGAAATAATAAAAAATAAACAATATTAAAAAACCTCATAGTGTTATTTCGTATCTACATAACTTAACAAAATTATTTAAGTTACAATAGCAAGGAATTGATATAAATTATAATGTAATTTATGATTTGCTTAACCCATTTATTAAATAAAAAAGTAATCAATATTTTTATTATTCATTTCATACTTCTCAATGATGGATAAATCATGTTTGAAGATAAAAATAATACGCTCAGACTAGGGCTTGAACCCAGGACTTTTTGGTTTTCTAGGTCAATACTCTACTGACTGAGCTATCTGAGCAAGTTCCAATCTAAATGCAATTTTTTCTCTTATATATATATAGGGCCTACTGTTAATTCCCGTGCACCAAATGCTATGAAACCTTTGCTTTTATCTTGCAAATGGCGGCTTCTTTATTAAGAAGTCATTTATTTGGGAATTTTATATTACATTAACAGCGTATATAAGAGAAAAATTCGCATTTAGATTGGAACTTGCTCAGATAGCTCAATCGGTAAAGTATTGGCCTAGAAAGCCAAAGGTCCTGGGTTCAAGGCCCAGCCTGAGCATATAATTTTTCTCTTCAAATATAAAAAAATTAATGCTAATTTTATTTTAAAATAAAACTTGTTGATTCTAGATATTTATATATTACTTCCAATTTTGTAATTACATATTAGTACCTCAGCTTCCAGTACATCTGGATGTTGTGTAAAAAATTCTTCAATCTCTGCAGGAAATATATTGTCAGCTATTCTGATGATCATGTCTTTGGAACGCCCCATAAATTTTGCATATCCATCCTCTTGAAGTATAATAATATCCCTGGAAATACAATATCTTTTTAAGCCAATGAATAAAGTATCTGGAACCAAGTAAGTCAGCTCAGTATTGGATACTCCTATTTGGGAAGTCCTAGAGTAAAATCTTGGTACCATAACCCATTTATTTATTTATTTATCATAATTTTGTAAAGCTATTAATATTAAATCAGGTAACCTCTACATATAACACATGAGTACATGTGTACCAGAGTAGGCCTGCTAGATGTAACAAGAAACACAATAAATGCAATGTAATTTAAGATGTATATATTTGTTCCAATTCCACACATTGCACTTTTTGTGTTTCAGGTTCCATGATAGGCATCTAGATAATAGTTGAATGCAGGCTTTCACGGCCGGTAATCATAATGTTGAGTGATTCCGGGTTATGTGGCCGTGGTCCATAGTTGGTGTTGATACCAGACGTTTCGCCCTCAACTGTGGAGGGCATCTTCAGTGGCGAGTGCTTCTAGGCGTGTTTCCTGGTCGGAAGATCTACTTAGAGTGAGCGCTGTGGACGTAGAGGACGTTGTATTAGTGGTGGGTGCAGGGTGAGTGGGCGTGGCTCTTGCTGATTGGCTAATGGTCGTCTCCTTGTTGTCACTGGTGTTAATGCATTTATTTTCTAGTGTATGAAACCAGGCCTTAGACAGTTTGATACCTTCCTCTTTTCTGTTAATATTTCCCTTATGCTTGTATATTTCTATAGCCTCTCGGTATAATCTAGGGAAATAGTAGGAAGTTGTGGCTAAAACTTGTGTATCGTCGAATAGAATCTGGTGTCCATTCATAATGGCTGTTCTGCTACAGCTGATTTATCTATTTCTCCTTGTCTGCAGTTTCTTTTATGTTCTGATAAACGGGTGGCTATACTTCTTTTCGTGGTCCCTATATATGATTTACCACACGAACAAGGAAGTCGATATACGCCGCAAGTGGAGATAGGTGGCCGAGGATCCTTAGCTGAGCGAAGGCAGTCTTCTATTTTTCTTGTAGGTCTGTAAACTGTTTTTATGTTGTATTTTCGTAGGAGTTTTCCGATACGATCTGTGACTCTTTGTACATATGGTAAGTAGGCTATGCTGGTTGAGGGTGTGTTATCCATTCTGACGTGCTGTCTTCGTGGATGTATGGTTTGTCTTATTTCCTTGGATGTGTAGCCATTTTTCTGGAAACAATTGAACAGATGGTGTTGTTCTTTGTTTAAGGTGTTGTGGTTGGCATAACTTAGTCGCTCTGTCGAACAGTGTCTTAATGACACCTCGCTTTGTCTTGGATGGTGGTTAGAGTCTTTGTGCAGATATCGGTCTGTGTGTGTAGGTTTTCTGTAAACTGTATGTTGAATTTCCCCATTGCCAGTCCTTATTATTTGAACATCCAGGAAAGGAAGTCTTCCATTATCTTCTTTTTCCATTGGTGAACTGTATTTTGTTGTGTCTGCTGTTAAGGTGTTGAAGGAAACGTTCCAATTCTTCACTGCCATGTCTCCATACTACGAATGTGTCATCAACATAGCGAAACCAATGTTCTGGAGACTTGGGAGCTGTTTTTAGTGCTTCTTCTTCGAATTTCTCCATGAAAAAATTCGCTACTACTGGGCTTAGAGGACTGCCCATGGCTACTCCGTCGGTCTGTTCATAGTAGCTGTTGTTCCATTGGAAGTAAGTAGTAGTTAGTACATGCCTGAATAAATTGGATATTTCTTCTGTGAAAATCTGTCTAATGTAGTCCATGGTCTCATTTACCGGCACCATGGTGAAAAGGGAAACCACATCGAAGCTAACCAGTATATCTTGAGATGTTACATTTATATTCCGTAGTCTCTCAATGAAATGTGTCGAGTCTCTGATGTAGCTGTCCGTTTTTCCAAGGAGTGGTTTTCAGAAGTCCTGTAAGATGCTTTGCCAGTAAGTAGGTCGGGGAACCGATGGCACTGACAATTGGCCGGAGTGGAATGTTGTTCTTGTGTATTTTTGGAAGATAAATATATAAATAATGACAATAATATCACCATTTTACCAGCCGATAAAGGAAACTCTACAGTTGTTATGAATACACACGAATACAAAGAGAAAATAATAGAGATTCTGACACCAGAAACATACAAACCTATCAAGCGAGACCCTACATCCGGTATTCTTCGAAAAACCAACAATCTTATCAAGCAATCATCCTTGTCAGAAGAAATTAAGAAGAAATTACGCGTATCCGAAGCTCAACCTCCAAGACTCTATGGTCTTCCAAAAATACACAAGAACAACATTCCACTCCGGCCAATTGTCAGTGCCATCGGTTCCCCGACCTACTTACTGGCAAAGCATCTTACAGGACTTCTGAAACCACTCCTTGGAAAAACGGACAGCTACATCAGAGACTCGACACATTTCATTGAGAGACTACGGAATATAAACGTAACATCTCAAGATATACTGGTTAGCTTCGATGTGGTTTCCCTTTTCACCATGGTGCCGGTAAATGAGACCATGGACTACATTAGACAGATTTTCACAGAAGAAATATCCAATTTATTCAGGCATGTACTAACTACTACTTACTTCCAATGGAACAACAGCTACTATGAACAGACCGACGGAGAGTAGCCATGGGCAGTCTCTAAGCCCAGTAGTAGCGAATTTTTCATGGAGAAATTCGAAGAAGAAGAAGCACTAAAAACAGCTCCCAAGTCTCCAGAACATTGGTTTCGCTATGTTGATGACACATTCGTAGTATGGAGACATGGCAGTGAAGAATTGGAACGTTTCCTTCAACACTTTAACAGCAGACACAACAAATACAGTTCACAATGGAAAAAGAAGATAATGGAAGACTTCCTTTCCTGGATGTTCAAATAATAAGGACTGGCAATGGGGAAATTCAACATACAGTTTACAGAAAACCTACACACACAGACCGATATCGGCACAAAGACTCTAACCATCATCCAAGACAAAAGCGAGGTGTCATTAAGACACTGTTCGACAGAGCGACTAAGTTATGCCAACCACAACACCTTAAACAAGAACAACACCATCTGTTCAATTGTTTCCAGAAAAATGGCTACACATCCAAGGAAATAAGACAAACCATACATCCACGAAGACAGCACGTCAGAATGGATAACACACCCTCAACCAGCATAGCCTACTTACCATATGTACAAAGAGTCACAGATCGTATCGGAAAACTCCTACGAAAATACAACATAAAAACAGTTTACAGACCTACAAGAAAAATAGAAGACTGCCTTCGCTCAGCTAAGGATCCTCGGCCACCTCTCTCCACTTGCGGCGTATATCGACTTCCTTGTTCGTGTGGTAAATCATATATAGGGACCACGAAAAGAAGTATAGCCACCCGTTTATCAGAACATAAAAGAAACTGCAGACAAGGAGAAATAGATAAATCAGCTGTAGCAGAACATGCCATTATGAATGGACACCAGATTCTATTCGACGATACACAAGTTTTAGCCACAACTTCCTACTATTTCTCTAGATTATACCGAGAGGCTATAGAAATATACAAGCATAAGGGAAATATTAACAGAAAAGAGGAAGGTATCAAACTGTCTAAGGCCTGGTTTCATACACTAGAAAATAAATGCATTAACACCAGTGACAACAAGGAGACGACCATTAGCCAATCAGCAAGAGCCACGCCCACTCACCCTGCACCCACCACTAATACAACGTCCTCTACGTCCACAGCGCTCACTCTAAGTAGATCTTCCGACCAGGAAACACGCCTAGAAGCACTCGCCACTGAAGATGCCCTCCGCAGTTGAGGGCGAAACGTCTGGTATCAACACCAACTATGGACCACGGCCACATAACCCGGAATCACTCAACATTACATCTAGATAATATTAATGTGATTTATTTTCAATATATGCACCACTTCGACAAACCACTTTACTTAGATGATGTGCACTTATATTGTGTACAGAGAGGAGTTTAAGTATTTGTGTGTATTGTATGAAGTACGATGATTAAAAGAAGGGGTAAGGTAAAAGCCAGTGCAGATATATATCCTACTCATGCTAATAAGTGCAATCAAGCTTAATGTCCTCATCTGAAGGACAAATAGCTATCAATAGTACTGCATGAATTGCCAATTTATGTACTAAAATTGACTTTAAATATTGGATACTTCCATTCACACACCATCAGTGCTTGAAATGTTCAAGGTCTTCACATCTTCCCCACTGCACATGTGAAGCTTTGTTCACATGGCTATGCATATTCAAGTAGCTTAAATTCACTTATTTGGTTCAGTAGTTTGAAATAGGTAATGGATCAGACCAGATAGAATATCCTGAGGCTCTGAAGAATGTAATATTTAATCAATTGAGTTGGTGTTTACTTGATGAAAATCCATATTTATTAATTAAATAAAAATAAAACGTAGTTTTATTTGATTTTCATATTTATTATATAATTCAGTGACAGCTGTTTCGGTACACTGTACCTTCTTCAGACATGTTAACATGTATGTAGACTTCAAAAAAGCATATGATTCAATTAAGAGGGAGAAGTTATGTAGTATCCTGCTGGAATTCGAAATTCCTGAAAAGTTAGTTAGACTTATACGAATGTGTCTAAATGGCACAGAGTAGGGTGCGTGTAGGCAAACAGTTTTCGGATACTTTTGAAATTCACAATGGGTTGAAGCAAGGGGATTCACTATCTCCTCTACTATCTAATTTTGTACTAGAGCATGCTATCAAATCTTTAGAGGATGAAGAAGACCTACAATTCAATGGTATTAATAAGTTATTAGTTTATTTTGATGATGTAGTATTATTGGCCGATAGCGAGGAGATACTAAAGGCCAACACACACACACTATTGAGTAACACTAAGAAATTAGGACTGGAAGTAAATATCAATAAAACTAAATATATGGTCACACGTAGAAATACATTATATAATGGAAATGGACAGCTAATGACAAATGAGGGAAATTTTGAGGAAGTGGCTGAATTCAAATACCTAGGAACAATAATCACAAATAGGAATGAGATGCACAAAGAAATTAAACAT
The DNA here is from genome assembly GCA_030220185.1 of Diploptera punctata. NCBI lineage: Eukaryota > Metazoa > Arthropoda > Insecta > Blattodea > Blaberidae > Diploptera > Diploptera punctata. The sequence continues at coordinate 1,637,346 of JASPKZ010004177.1, read as the reverse complement.
AGGCTCAATTCTGGAAATGCATGCTATTATGCAATACAGGGACTCTTGTCGTCCCAACTCCTTTAAAAAAACATTAACCTAAAAATATACAAAACTGTTATTCTACCAGTTATATTATATGGATGCGAATCATGGACTCTTATTTTAAGGGAGGAAAGCAGATTATGAATAAAGTTCTTAGGAAAAATTTTGGACCAAAGAGAAATGAACAGGCAGGTGAATGGAGAAGACTACATAACAGTGAACTACATGGTCTTTATAGGAAGCCAGATATAATATGAACAGTTAAGTCTCGTAGACTGCAATGGGCAGGACATGTGGCACAAATGGAGAACGAAAGACATTCATGGAAGCTTCTTGTAGGAAAACCAGAGGAAAAAACCCAGTTGATATACCAAGAATGAGGTGGGAGAATAACATTAACTATGATTTGAGGGAACTAGATTATATAGGGAATGATTGGAAAACATTAGCTCAGGATAGGGATGTCTGGAGAGTTTTTGTCCGGGTGGCCATGAACCAATGGATTCAATAGTGTTAGTTAGTTAATTTATAATACAGAATGAAATTTAATGATGTTGGTATTTATAAATGTACTAGGTCGTTCAGTAAGTAATGCACATAATTTTAGTTCTCAATTGCCTTTCATTGAAAATGAGTGAAACTTTACAGAACATATCTTTATAATGTCACAAAGTTTCATTGTTTTCTGACAGATGGTTGTGATGTACTTTAGTTTTAAAATGGTGGCTGCTCATGAAATACGTATAAAGCAGAGAGCTGTGATTGAATTTCTTTTTGTGGAGCAAAAAACTATTTCAAACATTCACAGACACTTGTGAAATGTCTATGGCGATCAAGCAGTGGATAGGAATACAGTTATTGTTGGGTTACAGAATGTCAGCAGCAGAACGAGGTAAAGCAGTATTGTCAGATCCCCTGATTTTCAATCACAGCTCTCTGCTTTGTACGTATCTCACTAGCAGCCACCATTTTAAAATTAAAGTACATAATAGTAATCTGTCGGAAAACAATGAAACTTCATAATGTTTTAAAGGAAGGATTGAAGGTATATACTGTAAAGTTTTATTCATTTCCAATGAAAAGGCAATCGAGAACTAAAATTATGTGCATTATTTATTGAACATCCTAAGTACATGATGCTTATTACTATTGATGATTGTTATTGTAATAATTTGCTTTCCTTACCCAGTATTTACCCATCTGCCTTGACGTATAAACTGACGAGTTTTCTCTTCATCACCCCAGTATTTCAGCATGACATTATAACCTCTAACCCAAAGTTCTCCTGGAGTGCCTATGGGTACAATTTGTCCTTCTTTGTCCACTACTTTTACCTGGGAATTAAAAAAATACGACAAAAATTCTTTTATATTTGAAGAGAAAAATTTTCACCTAGACTGAGAAAATTTTCCTCTTCAAATATAATTTATCCTTCAATGAGAAGTGTTAAATCAATAATAAAATTGTCACAAAAATTCTTATTAATTATATTTGAGTTGTGTTTTTGACTCACCTCATATTTCTTGAATTTTATGCAGACCTATGTTTCGTCGCTAAGTTCATGACATTCTCGATGCCACACAACTGCCATCTTGCGGTTATCCCTCCTGCAAATTGATTTCTGTGCTCTCTGTTGGCTGATCAATGAACTTCCAAATCAAATCTCTCTCCTTTTCACCAGGAATTTTGAAATTCATGGTTTTCTTTTTATTCTTGCATATGTAAATTTTCTCCCAAATTATGAGTTCCTTAGATTTTTCTGTTTAAATAATTTTTCCCTAATTTCAATTCTGTGTTTTTCTGGCCATGCATGTACAGCTATTGCAGATTTTTTTATTTCTCCATTTTTAACATTTCTATGGTGTTCTTTCAATCTTATATTTAAATTTCTTTTTGTTTTCCCTATGTATATGTTTTCACAATCATTGTAATCAATTTGATGAATCCCTGATTTGTTGTCGTCTTGAATATTTTCATTTTTGTTGATTTTGATTAATTTATTCAAAGTGTAATCATTTTTCGGTGCTAATTTAATGCTAAATTTGTTGAAAATTTTTTGAAATTTATCAAATACTAAAGGGTGGTATGTAAATGTCTTGGGTTTTTTACCAATTTTTTATCTGTCTGAAGATAGATAAAGACAGATAAAGAAATTGGTAAAAAATTCAAGAAATTTACATACTACCCTTTAGTATTTAATAAGTTTGAAAAAATTTTCAACAAATTTAACATTAAATTAGCACCGAAAAATGATTACAGCTTAAATAAATTAATCAAACCAACAAAAATAAAAAGATTGAAGGCAACAAATCAGGGATTTATCAAATTGATTGTAAAGAATGTGAAAACATATACATAAGGAAAACAAAAAAGAATTTAAATACAAGATTGAAAAAACACCTTAGAAATGTTCAAAATGGAGAAATAGAAAAATCTGCAATAGTTGCACATGCATGGTCAAAAAAACACAGAATTGAAACTAGGGCAAAATTACTTAAACAGTTAGAAAAATCTAAGGAACTCATAATTTGGGAGAAAATTTACATATGCAAGAATAAAAAGAAAAGCATGAATTTTAAAATTCCCAGTGAAAAGGAGAGAGGTTTTATTTGGAAGTTCATCGATCAGCCAACAGAGAGTGCAGAAATTAATTTGCAGGAGGGATAACCACAAGACGGACAGTTGTATGGCATCGAGAATGTCACAAAGTTAGCAACGAAACCTAGGTCTACATAAAAATCAAGAAATATGAGGTGAGTCAAAAACAAGTCAAATATAATTAAAATAAACCTCATAGTGTTATTGCCTACATCTATTTAAAAAAAGTTCTTATTATTCAAAATAAACGAAATAGGAATGTGATCTGTACTCTACTTATAGCAAATATAAAATGTAAGTTCAAATCCACTAATTTAATTATAAATTAGTTGAATTCATATTTTCTCCTTAAATAAATTTAATTTTAATTTTTTTAAATGTATGTAAAATACACATTTCTTTCTTTTCTTAATATATAAGTAATAATGAGATTTTAACAGGTTAAAAAATCACTTTTTTTTTATAATACTGGTATCCTTTTTTATTAGTCCTGTCAAACCCTTCTTCATTAAGTACTGACAAAGACTGTACATTCCAAAAGATGCTTAACTATTCTCTCATTTGGAATATTTATTGTTTGCAGATAATCCCAGATCTTTTCACAGTCTCTTTTAATTCAGTTAAACTAATGGTACGTAGACTCTTTGAATGTGTTATTGATAAATGTTAATATTCCCATAAATTTTAAATGTGAAAGCCTTTGTAATGTATCTTATACATTATATTATTTTTATATTTGGTTAACTGAATAATTGAATATTCAAACTATAGCTGGACCTAATTTGTTAGGAAAATGGACATTCAAATTCATATGTTATTCATAAAGAATCTTTCTATGAGGGGAAAATTCTGAATTTTGAGAAAAATATTGTAAATAACAAAACATTATTTACCTTATTTCTTGAGAATTTGGAAGTTACCAATTAAAAAATGTAATAATAAAATGCAAAAGAAATGTATAATCTGTAAGTATCATACCAGGTACTGGGATTTTACTTGTTACTTCATCACTTTACCTAGGCTTATCACTTAAGATACAAGCTGCCATTTATTTTCAAGAATTAGAATATTGAATAATGTGAGTTTTGCCTAATTTTTAATTAAGGTAATTTTAGATTACACATAAACATTTTCTTACCTCAACATGTTCTGCAACATAACCCAATGTTGCAGTTGATTGCTCCAATGTATCGGACAGTTTACCAAGAAAGACTCCACATACTTCAGTCATCCCATATGCTGGCTGTAGAATTATTATTGTTGTATGTAAAGAAGAATATTGATGTAATATTATTATTAATATAGTATGCAATTTTTTCCCAATATTCTGTGACATTTTATAATTAATAAAGGAGATATTGCTACTTTATTTGCAATGTTTGATTTAGATAAGTGACACTGCATTTTCTTACATTAAATATAATATTTAATTGATCTATTTATTGATGAACACCAGTAGTCACATATGCTAGTGAAACTTAGGTCCTAAAAGAAACAATAAAACAGAAATTATTAATTTTTGAAAGGAAAATTTTAAGAAGAATATTTGTACCAAATAGAGGAACTGATATCTGTTGGAAAATCAAAACAAATAACAAACTAAACAAATTAATAACAAATCAGAATATAGTAAACCATATAAGATCTCTCAGAATTGGTTGGTTTGGACATTTGATAACAATGGATGATCAGAGACTGGTCAAGAAACTCTATAAATGGAAACCTACAGGAGGCAGAGTTGTTGGAAGATCAAAGATCAGATGAGAGGATGACACAATGAACGATCTAAAGAAAATGAAAGTGACTGATTTGAATATGGCAAGAGACAGATTGGCATGGAGGAAGATTGTTGAGAAGGCCAAAATTTTCACTTTTGAAGTTATCGCGCCTTAAGACATTGATGACTGATGAACAAATTTCAATAATCCATTTAAACTGAATATTAATAAAAACTGGTGAATTTTTAAAATTACTAATGCCGACTTTTCTAAAAAGTATTAAGTGAACCCTGTTGTTGGTGGACTAGTGGTTATCCTTCTTGCCTCTAGTTTTGAGGTATGCAGGTTCAAACTCGACTGGGATCGATGGATTTGTTAAGGATGGAAAAATCCAAGGAGCAAGTCCTCTGGGAGGGACTTTAAGGGCCGCATGCAAATACATTAGTCTCTACTCAAATTACTGCCAATCACTGGTGAGCTGATTCACCGTGAGCAATTGCTGAGATCGAATTAACGGCCGACTTACTGGTCATGCATGAAAGTTGACGTTTTCGTAATATTGGCAACGAATTACCCAGAATTCTCAGCGATAAAACCACTTCCGTTATTTTCGTCTGCTATAGAGGAACGCATTTATGCTTGCGTCCCGCAAATAATACCGTATACAACGACGTCTGCGTCGCGCAATATTACGCCGATTCTCCTGTTCTTCCAGTTGAATTATTTGGTAGACTCTATCAAATTCCTCTTCTCCGCGTTTACCGAAAACATGATCGAAGTATTCAAGGTCCGACATCTTGGATAAAGCTGCAAAGGTTTCAAACTACATCGGTTACCATCGGTTCCCTTCGGGATTTTCACGATAAGTTTCTATCATGAGCTATGATCTTAAGGTACCTCGTCAGGTAGCTTACAATTATTATCGCATGAATAGATTTCTGAGTAAGCAAAATGTATTAGGATAAAACTTTCTCAGCAGAGAACGCCTTTTACTGTCTAATGCGTTCAAACATTCGACCCTAAGCTATGGGTCCTGAGTCTGAAGATTTTCAGGCTTGTAAAAAATCCTTAAGTCTGAATAAAAAGGCCTATAAGCAAAATTTACTGACTTCAACATTCTAGTAATAACTTAGTTGCCTGTTAGATGTCTAATTGAGTTAGTGTGTTGACCACATGCCATTCATGACATCTATGAGCAAATAAGGTAACTAAAAATTAACTTGGTCTAGTAACTCCGTACGAAGGAGAGGCTATGACTCAACAATGGACTATGCATTTATAGAGAAGATTGATAGATATAGAAAGAGCTACAAAAAATAGATACTGGTAGTTTATAAAGTTAATGGAAGTTAAGCAGATTCAGTACAAATATTAATAAAATTATTCACTAATAACATTTTTGTTAATCAAATATTAACAATTATTTATGTACTCTGTTTCTTTGTTCATGAACAAATTTTCAGAAGAAAATTACTTCCAAAATCAAATTTATTTTATTGATTATTGATCAAGCTTATTGCTAGCATTATAAGAAAGTTGGATGTGTTCTACTAAAGTTACATGAGCTCATATAAAATGCCATCATTGTACATTCAATTAAATTTGTATCCGTACAAACTATATGTCTATATTACTAATTAATGAAGAAAAATTAAAACCTAAACTGGGATTCGAACCCAAATCTCTGACTTTGTATGCCGATGTGTTTTCCATTACACTAATTCAGCTTCCGATGCCAAAGTCAATTTCCCTTTACTCATATACTGTTATCTACATCTGAAACTGCCAGCCATTACTGGCAGTGCGATCGAATGGCTTCTAGTTCATGAAGAAATTAATGAGAATTTACGCAATCTATTGTAGCTACTAAGGTTTATTATTTCAAAGTTATAATCAAATCTTAATATTTACAATGATGGACAAATTACTAATTAGTAATTTGTACTCAAAGCCCGAATTAGTGAAATGACACCACCATACAAAGGTGGAGATTTGGATTCGAATCTCGGATCAGACAATTTTTCTTTACTGATTATTAATTTGTCCATAATAGTTTGAATACTTTATAGCTTTGATTTGTATGTATATGCACTCTAAAACAACATGTTGCTCTCGTTAATTAATTGGTATTTTATTTAACAATACTCTTTGAAATTCAGGCCATTATCATCACAATTCAAATTTGGGCATGCAAGAGCCAACAAATTTTGTTCAGAAGCCTCTTATTTCAGATTTGAGATTATTTTATATGCCATAAATCCAGTGCTTTATTTAGGGGTGGGGTCTGGCCTAGAGGATGATGTCTCCCCAGATATTTAAGGTGTATTTTTTTAGTCTTTCTATATATGTATATATATATATAGTAAAAGCTCCTTGTCCGCAGGGGATATGTTCCATAAATATTCTGTGAATACAGAAACACATGAATATGGAATGATAATTTGTATGGGTATATAGGGAATATGTTCCAGAGTCCCGAAATAAAATTAAAATTATCAAAATAAAATCAATCATGAGAGATTCTGAACAATTTCTATTAATTATTATTTTCAGGCTTAGGCAAGTGCTTAAAGAACTTAGTATTTTTTTCCTGTTTTGCCGCTTTTGTAAGGTCTTTCAATTCAGATTGTTATTTAGCTGTGAATTCAGTGATAGAATTCCTTATTTGTCTTCAGATTTCTCGCTGAATTGTACAGTTGATTCATTAACATTGAAACAGCGTGATATAGATGCAAACTACTTGCCAACATGTAAACGGTCAAACATTTATATTTTTACTTTAAGCGTTTTTCTGTTTTGGAACTAATTTTCTTTTCTTTTACTCAACATTATAAATTGGCAACAAAGCAGAAGAGACACATCTTATTCAATCAAAATTATTGCAATGAATGACAAGTTGAAACAATAAAACACCGATTGTGGCGGCATTTATCAATGAACATAGCGGCATGTGAATTATGGTGGTGGTGACTTTTAACAACGAACTTTAGGCTTAGTGACAATAAGGCTTGTTTACTTTGACATTAATTTGTCAGTTTGGTTTGAAACACTTTTTGTAAAAGCTGCCTTGTCATGTGCTTGCAGTAAAAAAAAAGTTGCTGATGCGTAAATAAAGGACACTAATCCTTCTAATATATCGACTGGATCCTCAAATAAAGAAATTTTTAGCCGCGAATACAGGAACTGAGACACAATTTTTTAACCCGCGAATAAGGAGCTTTCACTGTCATTTATTATAAGTTATAACAATATCACCTGAACCATTTGTACATAGTTATTTTTTTTGTCAAAAGTTTTTAAAACTATTTGTTTTATAGACAGTATATAGCTAAAACACTAAGAATTTTTATGTCCTTACAAATCTATCAACCCTGGCCAGTTTTGAATCTGCAAATCTCGTAACAAGAGATGAATATAATAATCATAAACAAGACCATCAGCATCAAATATTTTTCTAATAATTTATTACTTACCATCAGATGTTTGATATTCAAAGTTTCTATCATATCCATCGCCAGTTGCTGGGAACATGGGGCTCCTCCATATACTGCACACTCTAATGTTTTTATAATAATGTTTTGCTCCTTTGACTTCTCAATCATTTCCACATATAAAGAAGGGGTTGCCAACATATATGAACATCTAAAAAAATTGTAATTTTAGATAAAATTAATGAATATGTTAAATAATAAAATTATTTGAGTAAGTTTTGTCATGATGGAAGAGAAAAGAATGTCACAAAATCAACATTCTGGTAAAAAGATATTTCAGTGTTTAAAGAAAATTAGCAGGAATTGACTAAATTAACTTAAGGATTATAGCATGATGAAAAAATATATTTCTTCTTCTTCTTCTACTACAAGGTTTAGGCTATGCAGCCTGTTCCGGCGAAGTTAAAAGTGGAGTCCATCTTCTGCGTGGTCGGCCAACATCTCTTGTTCCTCTGGGATTATACAGGAAGGTTCTTTTTGGTATTCTTTCGTTGTTCATTCTCATTACGTGTTCTGTCCATTTCTTATTATTTTCGCTGATTTTATCTTCAATTTTATATATATTTAATTCTTCTCGTATAGTTTCATTCCTTATTCTATCCGCTCTTGTGCATCCTTTCACATTATGTAAAAACAGCATTTCTGCAGTCTGTATCCTGCTTTTATCCCTTGATTTCATTATCCAATTTTCACTTCCATACAACAACAAAGGAACAGCCATTGTTTTATATAATTTAAGTTTCGTATCTTTCCTTGTTTTCTGACCTAAGGTTCAAATATATTTCATGAAGTTATTCTTGAAGTTAAGATTTTATTTTGCACTGAAAAAAAAATTACAGCTCAGTATAATTTTATTTGTTTAGTAATAACTTTATTTTTGATTTTAGCAAATTCCGAAGGAATGAAGCTATTGAGGTTGTTCTCATGAAAAGATTTTTGAGAAAAATTCCAGATCTTCATGAATCCTATCTAGTAGACAACGAATATTACCATGACCAACATTTATATTTACATATCTATATATGACATGATACAAAAAAATGCCTGATCCGGGATTTGAACCTGATACCTCTATTTTTATGCGTTAGTGAGCTAACCTTTACTCCACTCAGGCTCCTAATGCAAACATTGATTTTTCTTTCCATATATACAATTCTCATTCATTAAGAGGCAGAGGGACATTGCTTTCAGTGCCATCTTATGGCTTCTATTAACAAAAATATATTTTATGAGAATATTTTTTCTTTATAGTAGTAATGCTTTTTACACGCTTTATATTAGCTTGACCTCTATCTATCTATGTAACGGAATCTTTCAACGTGATTTTCACCCACTTAAAATCATTGGATCGACTTGAAACTTTGTATACTTGTAAAGGACCCATGACAATACAATAATTTCATATTTTTTTCCAAAAATCCTGGCCAGAATCATCAGAATCCCTGAAAATTATCCAGCCATCGTCATCATCCTTATCATTATCATCCTTCACCAGAGTGGAAAGCAACGGGAAGCTACCACACCAATAATTCCCTAGTAAAGCTGCAAAGCATAACATGAAAATGCTATCATTGCAGTGAAAGACCTGCCCTCGGGCAGAATTACTATGGATGGATGGATACATTAATTAAATGGGTGTCAAATTATACAACAATATGTAAGAAGGTGATAACTTATGGAGTCCACCGTTGTGGTCTTGGGGTAGCATGCTGCCTTGTCACGCAGTGGGCCCGGGTTCGATCCCGGTCGGGACAGTTTTCTGGGTGAGGTTTTTATCGGGGTTTTTCCTCACCTGTAAGACAAATGTCAGGAAAACTTTAAGGCCCAAACGGTCCCCAAAATCATATGGCCATCGCAATCATCATCATTCATATTCATCTTAGGATTAGGGACTCTCCTGGCACACCATTATCATCATCATCACCCATCATATCATCGGGACAACGTAACCCTGCCTTCCAGGCGCCCCAACCTCAGAAGTGGGTTACAAGTACACTATGCCAGGAGAGAAACCAGGAATGTCGAAAGACAAACCTGGAGCATTTGAAAAAAAAAAAGTAATAACCTATGGTTATACATAATTAGTTTTCTCTCCAATCTGTCACTTTTAAATAAGCTGGCACCAGAAATTGTGTTTCTCCAATTAAACAAAAGAAATCTGTAAATACATTTTGTCTGCCGTCATCTTACCTCATATTTGGTTGTAAGACATATTTCAAAGCATCTTTGCTCCATCTTCAGTTGGTACAGACTAACAACCAAATATGAGGTAAGATGACAGCAGATCAAACTTATTAAGTAGAACCTTATAATTTAACTTTTATAGGAATTAATCACTATGAGGTTTAATTTCACCATAGAACCTTATAATGTTACTTCCTATGGTATTTTCATAAAAAGAAATGCATATTCCATAAACTAACAAAGTAGGACTATAAATTTGACTTACTGAGGAATTTGCTTAATGTACACAGTATCTGTGTGACAGACTTTTTTAATTATCTTTAAAGTATTCTTCTTCTTCTTCCTTCAAAGTATTAGGCCAAGGCCTGTTACGATCCTATAGAAAATTTTCCCTCCCAGCGGTTCCTAGGACCGCCAACCGCGAGGTAGAGTATTTGACAAAGCTAATATTTAAATTGCAGCTATCGTAAATGTATTTAGACAATAATAGAACATGAATCAATGCCTTATACCTAAACTACAGCAAATTGTGCTGCAAAAATCCCGATTCATATTGAAATTCTTGAATGGAAAGCTTGATTGCCAAAAAAGGGAGCTATAATTCTTTGCAAACTAAAAGAGAAACAAGATTTAAGTTCTAAAATCGAAGGCATACAAAATTGATTTAAATTAAAACTCAATAAGTAGTAAATATAAACTATAAAAGGAACATTTTTTGCAAATATCTCCTCCAGTCTCACTTACCGACAATGCTAAGGAAGTTGTGTAGCTGCATTCCATATTTTCACTGACACTATTATTTTTTTGATCACCTTCATAAAATAGGAATTGATATCATTGCCTAGTGCTCACTATAAAATTAAATAGAACAACTATTGAAGTAGGAAGAGCTGGACAAAACAAACAATCAAGAAAAGAAGCAAAACTGGAAACCAAGAGAAAAAATGGTGGAAGCTACAGTCCAGTTCTGGTAACTGTAGCTGTCTTGAGAACCCAAAGGCGCATGGCACGAGGGAACATTGCCGAGTGGGAGAGGGAACTAGTAGCCATGCAAAAAACTTTTTCTTATTAATAGTAATAATTGTAATAAAATAAATTGTTTACAGAAACAACGCTATTCTATAATGAACACTTCAAACTTATTAGACATTAAAACTTTTCACTAACACAGAACTCTTAGATACGAAAAATCAACATGTAACAACTATTATGTTTTCAAAACTGAGGATAGTTGCTGGCAGTACCTATAACTTGCCCTTCCCTCTTACCGCACCATGCACCATAGACCCTTCAAAAGCGGCTAAAGATACCAGAACTGCACTATCCATCCATCCATAGTAATTCTGTCCAAAGGCAGGTCTTTCACTGCAATCATAGCATTTCCATGCTATGCTTTGCAGCTTTACTAGGGAATTATAGGTGTGGTAGCTCCCCATTGCTTTTCCACACCAGTGAAGCATGATGATGATAATGATAAGGATGATGATGATGGCCGGATAATTTTTAGGGACCGTTGGGCTCTAAGCATCCTGACATTTGTCTTACAGGTGAGGAAAAACCCTGAAAATACCTCACCCAGGAGCCTGTCCTGACCGAGAATCGAACCCGGGCCTGCTATGTGACAAGGCAGCACGCTACCTCGAGACCACAGTGGTGGATATAATTAAATAAATCTCATCAACATTTAACAACAATCAATTGATCAATGTGAGTTGGATAATCTACTCGTACTATGGATTTTAGCTATTTGAAGAAAAAAAAAAACATTGTTCGTTTAACTGATGGATGTATGGTCATTAATTACCTCTCTGATATTATTCCTTGTAACATCTTGACTGCATCGAATACAGGATATGGTAATACTATAACAGCACCTGTGACAAATGCTGCCAAGATACCAAATAGACTTCCAGATGTGTGGCAGAACTGAGTTGTAACAAGAATCTTGGACTGGAAAGTGAAATTAAAATTATATTTACATTTAAATATCATTAAATATATAAAAATGTATTACAGCTCATATAGAAAATAAAATTTAAATATTTATTAATAATTCATAGTTAAATACAGGAAATAACATTATGAGGTTCTCAATTTGTAAATTAATGTCATTTTTACACGCTTTATATTAGCTTGACCTGTATCTATCTATTTATCTATCTATATAACGGAATCTTTCAACGCGATTTTCACCCACTTAAAATCATTGGATCGACTTGAAACTTTGTATACTTGTAGAGGACCCGTGACAATACAATAATTTCATATTTATTTTCTAAACTCCTGACCATAATCATCAGAAAATCAAAAAAAGTGTTTTTGTATCAATGTAACGGAATCTTTCAACGCGATTTTCACCCACTTAGAAACGTTGGATCGACTTGAAACTTTGTATACTTGTAGAGGACCCGTGACAATACAATAATTTCATATTTATTTTCTAAAATCCTGGCCATATTCATCATAAAATCAAAAAACGTGTTTTTGTATCAATGTAACGGAATCTTTCAACGCGATTTTCAGCCATTTAGAAACATTGGATCGACTTGAAACTTTGTATACGTGTAGAGGACCCGTGACAATACAATAATTTCATGTTTTGTTTCTAAAATCCTGGCCAGAATCATCCGAAAATAAAAAAAAATAAAAACTGGTATAATAGGTTGCGGCCTTGTCGAGGCTTTAGTTAATCGTTGTAAGAGCTCAGTTGGTACAGCAGTGAACTCTCAGTGGTATATAATTTCAGTAATCCATACGTCGCTGGTTCAAATCCGGCTGGGAGGGGTTTTTTTTTATAGAAGAGTATTACTTTTAGCTCATACTACAATAGTATCGAATTTAAAGATATTTACATTTTTATCTTATTCTGTAAAATATTAAAACTAAAAAATAAAAAATAAATAATAGTTTTAAAAAAAACTAAAAGAACACGCTTTATTAGAAAATGAAAAAATGAAAAATAATTTTAATTTCCAATACGCTTAGGATAAAATAAAGTGGTCAACAAAAAAATCATCTCCAACACATATAGAATAAAATTAGAGTTATCAACAAAAAGAAAATAATTTTACCATCAAAAGCGTGGGATGCTTTTTATGATTTTTACATTTTCTTCTTAGAGAGCTTACTTTTACCAATATCTGTTTATTATCAAATATATTAATTGATATAGAGCACCCCACGCTTTTGATGGTAAAATTATTTTCTTTTTGTTGATAACTCTAATTTTATTCTATATGTGTTGGAGATGATTTTTTTGTTGACCACTTTATTTTATCCCAAGCGTATTGGAAATTAAAATTATTTTTCATTTTTTAGTTTTCTAATAAAGCATGTTCTTTTAGTTTTTTAAAACTATTATTTATTTACATCTTACCTCATGTTTAAAAAAATATAAAATATGAGGTAAGATGTAAAAAATGACTCATTAATTCATGATTTATTAATATATTAATTAGGAAGTAACATTATGATGTTCTTCTTAATAAATGAGGTGAATCTGTAGTCATCTTACCTCATAACTTGTTCTGTTCTATGTGAACGAGTTTTTTTTTTTTTACCATTTAACATAATATACTAGTGATATAGACTACTTAGAATAAAATTGGAAACAGTGCTCCCCACCTCAAAGTGGAACTTCTTACCTAGATTCCAGTTAAGGTGGGGAAAGGTCTTCAAAAGGCATCTGGGTAACAAGATTTATTTTATGAGGTTAGATTATTTTAACTCATAGTGTTACTTCCTACTGATCATGTTTAAATGGAGATTCCCTATTTTAATAATAATAGGTATTATTGCAGCCAATGGCCATGTAGAAAGAATTGTTTTCATGTCTTACAGAAGTCTGTTATTGATGTTTCTATATTTTTACACTGTAATAGGTGATATCGATAGAGTGCGACCCACATAATTTGCACTTGCACTTTTCTTCTGGGTTATGGCGCTTCACTGTTGTGCATATCCTGTGGTGGAAACCATGTACTGCGACTCTTGTCATGGTGTGTCTGAGATCGTATTTGGCTGCTGTCCATTCCCTGTAGATCATTGCATCCGTTGCGTAGAACTCAGGCCATATCTCTTCTCTCTTCTCGTTGAATTCTCTCAGCAGTTTTATGTAGGCATTTGTTGCCGGCACGAGAAGGTCCAGGTGGAGCTCTTCTATGAAGAATGGTTCCTTTGACAGTATGTATGTTAGGCATGAAGGCGTGTATTTTGATACGCTTAGCGCTATCTCTAAAAAGTGTGGTTTGACTTTCTCTATTTCCTCTAGATTTGCCTTATTTAGGTTTTTCCAAATCAATTCCCCATTTTAACCAGGTGAAAAATTATAATGTTGAACAAGCAACAAGGAAATGCTTCTTTGTCTTGGTCTTCTTCTGTTTTCAAGCAGTGTTGCCTCTTTCTTCTTCTTTTTCATCCTCTTCTCTTATTCTTCTTCTTAGTGTCACTGCCCTTTGAGTCTAATCTTAACTAACTAACTAACTGGCATTATCGAACCCATAGGTTCATGGTCACGCGGACATAAGCTCTCCATATATCCCTATCCTGAGCTAATGTTTTCGAATCATCCCCTGTATAATCTACTTCCCTCAAATCATTGTTAATGTTATTCTCCCACCTCATTCTTGGTCTATAAAATGGGCATTTTCCCTCTGGTTTTCCTACAAGAAGCTTCCATGCACGTCTTTCATTCCCCATTCATGTCACATGTCCTGCCCATCACAGTCTATGAGACTTAATTGTTCTTATTATATAAAGACCATGTAGTTCACTGTTATGTAAGTCCTCTCCATTCACCTGTCTGTTCATCTCTCTTTGGTTCAAACATTTTCCTAAGAACTTTATTTTCAAATACTCGTAATCTCCTTTCCTCCCTTAAAGTAAGAGTCCATGTTTCGCATCCATATAATATAACTGGTAGAATAATTGTTTTATATATTTTCATTTTTACATTTTTTGCATTTTTTGAAAGGAGTTGGGAAGTCAAGAGTCTCTGTAATGCATAATAGCACGCATTTCCAGAATTGAGTCTATGTTTAATTTCTTTGTGCATCTCATTCCTATTTGTGATTATTGTTCCTCTCCAAAACTCTATGGCACGACAGGCCTAGAAGGCCCTTAGCTTACCATTTGGCTGCTGGCCTCACATCTACATGTGTTAATCTCAGAGCTAGACGATCATCCTGCCAGTATAGGGGTGACATGTGGTCAACATGTCGGATTCCCAGCCATTATAGCTGGTTTTCTCAACCTGGAGTCGCTACTTATTGTAGCTACCCAAATTCCTCATGATGCTGGGTGGGCACCGGTCCCATACTTGCAGAAATCCCATGAGAAAATTTCTTCCCCCATGGAGACTCGAACGAGCACAAGTCCCATAGCTCTGTGCCAAGGCTTCTTGCCTTAACCACTCGGCTACGGTGCAGGACTGATTATTGTTCCTAGGTATTTGAATTCAGCCACTTCCTCAAAATTTCCCTCATTTGTCATTAGCTGTCCATTTCCATTGTATAATGTATTTTTATGTGTGACCATATATTTGGTTTTATTGATATTTACTTCCAGTCCCAATTTCTTAGTATTCCTCAATAGTGTGTGCGTGTTGGCCTTTAGTATCTCCTCGCTATCACCCAACTTAGCCATCCTAATAACAGCCAACTACTCATTTCTGGCAGTCTGGTTTATTCCTTTGTGTTTTTCAACAGATTGAAGTTTTTGCAGATATAGGAGCATCAGTCCTATGATCCAACAACCATTGTGGAGGACCAGGGACACTTCTGTTAGGGTTACCATAACTTAGCCTAAAGAGTCCCTTTTCAGGCATCAGACACTTGCCCTAACCATTGCCCTTAATGGGGTTAGGATTTGTTGGTTAAGTAACAGATAAACTGAAGCTGTAGCATTACTTAGGATTTAACTATTGTCTCTATTTGGCATCAGTACAATTCCCAAGGCTAAAAAGCAATCATTCACCCTCCTCCTTTATCTGAGCTTTGCAGTTAAATAGAATTGAGCACCCCAATAAGGAGTCCCCAACTCTCTCCAACATGCAGAGTTTTCTCTTCTCTAGATTGCCAATATTACATACACTATTAAGAGACTATCTCAAATCATTTCTTCTTCTTCTTCGGCTTTCCCCCACTTATAGGTTTGCCGTCTTCAGTTTCCATTTATCTCTATCATTCCAATCTTCCTCTTCCAAATTCCTATCATCCATTATAGTTCTGATGTAGGTTTTCCATTTTCATCTTGGTCTGCCATGATTATTTCTTCCAGGGGGTGACCATTGGTATATATTTTTTGGCCATCTTTCATTTTCCATTATTTGTACATGGCCATACCATTTAAGCATTTGATTTTCAATCCTTTTAAGAACAGATGTGGTGACATTCATTTCTCTCCAAAGGAATTCATTTCTTATTTTATCCTGTCTTGTTTTTTGGAGATTTCTTCTGAAATAATCAAATTCAATTGTTCTAATTTTATTCTTTTGTAATTCCATCAAAGACCAAGTTTCACTTCCATATGACAAAATATTCTGTATTATGCTCTTATAAATTTTCATTTTAGTTTCCTTTGTAATATTTTTATTCCAAATTATTCCATGTAATGTCTTAGTTGCATTTTTTGCCATTGCAATTTTAGTCTGTACATCTCTCTCACAGGTACCTAAACTTGTAATTATTGACCCAAGATATTTAAATAATTCACATTTTTTTTATTTTCCCTGTTTCAAATATGAGCTCATCCACATCTCTTCCCAAACATATATATTCTGTTTTCTGTAAATTTATATTCAGTCCCCATTTTTTATATTCTTCCATTAGTTTATTTATCATATATTTCATATCATCTTCATCCCCTGCAAAAATTATCAAATCATTTTTTATATTCAATTATATCTCCTGCTAATCTGCTGAGTTAAGTCATTTTCTTTCCTCTGTTTGCTACAATCTGTCAGATCCCTTCCTTCTGCAGGGTGTCCACAAAGTCCTGCTACCAAAACAGTATATCTTAGCTCATAAACTAGTTGAGATAGGGACATGCAGTTTTTTGCAACGTATTCTACATCTCTCAAAGTTTTGTTTACATTTGTTGTTGTTGTTGTTGTTTTCAAATGCTGGGCCTTGGCACCGAAGCCATTAGCGTTCTTGCTCTCCAATATTTCTCTATTGTGGATCCAACAGGTAATACTTCACAGGTTTGTAGGTGTTCTTCATTCATTTCTTCGTCTTTATTGCATAGAGGACAATTTGGATTCGTGTAAATTCCTATTTTATATAAATGTTTGGCTAAATAGTCATGTTCTGTAAGCAGTCTAAATGTTGCTACTGTAGTTTTACGTGGAAATTCTGGAATAATATCTGGCTTCTTTACTAAAATATTCCATTTTTTGTCTTTGGCTTTATTACATAGGTCTTGGTTTTGTTTGATTTTATATTTGTTTTTAACTATTCTTTTTATGGATGTGAAAGGTAAGCTTTTAGTAGTATTCTGAATTAAATTGGAGCCTTTTTTGGCAAGAAAATCAGCAGTGTCATTTCCAGCAATTCCACAATGTGCAGGTATCCATTGCAATTGAATTCTTTCTGTAGTTTTTGGAGTTGTTGAATCATTTGTAGCACTCTTTAATTTGTATTGACTTCATTTTGTGTGAATTTATTGCATATATTGCTGCCTTAGAATCAGAGAGTATGACCGCATTTTGAAATTTATTTATTCTGTATAGTAATTGTTGGAGTGAAATATGAATAGCCGTTACTTCTGCATCAAAATTTGTTGTGTGGTATCCTGCTGGTTGATAAAATGAAAATAATGCACATGTAATTCCTGATCCTGAGTTGTTATCAATAGTAGATCCATCTGTGTAGACATGTAACCATTCTTCTGGTGGATATCTCTTATTCACAACTTCTAATGCTAGAGCTTTTAGTACAAGTGTGGGAGTTTCAGATTTTGTAACTGGTTCTTCTAGATTTAGCTGAATGTTAATTGGTTCAAAGTAAGAGGGTTATCTCTGATCAAAATATTTTCTTTAGATTTAGGAAGATTCAAATCTGTTTTTATTTCCATTACTTTGGACAAGAAACTTGTTTGTGTTTTCAACTTGCTTGGTTGTAACTGCCTTTTTTCCCATTTTGTTGTTGTTAATCGTAACATTTTCTCATGTTGTGTTATTGCCTGTTCCTCTAAAGTTAGACATATTGGAGGGTTCTGAGTTAGTGCTTGCATTGCTGCAATTGGAGTTGATTTTGCTGCGCCAGTTATAAGCCGTAAAGCCTGATTTTGGCATACTTCTAGGCGATTCAGGTTCGAGTTATTTGCTGTGATTATTACCTCCCCATTGTATAGTAGTATTGGCTTGATGAATGTTTTGTATGTGGTGTTCAGAGTCTGGCGATTACTGCCCCACTTTGCTCCGGCTAATCTTTTTAAGATTGAGAATCTTTTCGTTGCTTTGTTTACTACTGCTTCAATGTGTTTTCTCCATGATAATTTTGAATCAAAAATTGTTCGTAGATATTTGTTTCATTTGTTTGTCTCAGATTTGTTTTCTTGAACTGTAGATTTAGTTTTGGAATTTTTTTCTTCAAGCTAAATATTTGAAACGTTGTTTTGTCTGTATTAATGGCCATTAAATTGTTGTGGGTCCACTTTTCTAGTAGGTTAAGAGCCTTTTCCATAGATGATTTAGATTTTTCTATTTGTGAGGAAGATGTCCACATAATCATGTCATCTGCAAAAAGAGCTGTCTTTATTTCTGTGTTTGATATAGCTGGTGGCAGATCGTTGATGTAGATGTTGAACAGGGTTGTACTTAGTACTGCACCTTGAGGGAGGCCCATTTTTATTTGTCGGAATTTGGAAGTACTGTCATTGTATTTTGTAGCACAGAACGTTGTGAAAGGAACTGGGTGATCCAGTTTAACATATTGTTTTGAATGCCTAGTTTTGTGAGTTTTTCAAGTAATTTATATCTCCATACCGAGTCATATGCTTTTTCAAAATCAATGAAAACTGTTAGCGTATCTTGATGTTTGTTGAAAGATTCTTTGGCATCTTGAGAAAGTTGAATTGTATTTTCTTTTGTAGATAGATGTTGCCTGAATCCTGTTTGTGCTGTTGTTAGTATGTTTTTACTTTCTAAGAACCAATTTAGTCTCGCTGAAATCATACGTTCTGCTGTTTTTGCAATGACACTTGTTAAAGAGATTGGTCTGTAATTATTTATATCATCAGCTGTCTTGTCTTTTTTTAAAATAGGAATAATTATTGCTTTTTTCCACTCTGTAGGTACAGTAGAGGTCCATGATAGGTTAAATAATTTCAGTAGTGTATTCCTTCCCTTTTGGCCAAGATGTTTCAAAAATTCAACATGTATTTTATCTGGACCAGGAGATTTGTTGTCTTGTAACTCGTGTATTGCAGAATTTAGTTCCCATATGGTAAATTCTTTGCCGAATATATCATTCTTTTGTTCTTGATGCTTCTTAAAAGTCTTGAGATCTTTTTTAATTTGCCTTTGCTTCTTTTTAGCATTAGGAGGGAGTTTTGTTTACATTTGTTGTAGATTGTGATTTAAATGACAATGACAACACCATAGGAAAAGGCCCAATGTGTATGGTCGTATGCTGAATCTGGTAAATCACCAGTAACTATTCAGTGAAATTTCTGCTGGCAATATCCAAATCATCCATAATTAGGTGGGCCAAGTAATTTCTAACAACTGGCAGTGTAATGGACTTAGCACGGAGTGGACGACCAGGTGTGAGCCAAGAAACTATCAACAATGGGCAACTTGCATTTTAACTCAGACCTCAAAAATCAGTTCGTCATGCTTCACGGGAACTGCATTTACCAAAATCAACCATTCATAAAGTCCTCCATAAGCAGCTGAAAATTACGTAAGCGTCGCTGCCAACCGACTTCCTTTGGCATGTGGAATTTGCTGATTCCTTGTTGAACGCAATTGACGAAGACAATGAGTACCTGCAGGAGTGAATTTCTTTGTGTCTAGACATATTAACCGCCATAACATTTGGATATGGGGGTACTAGTGATTAACCAGACTCAGCATACCACCATACACATTGGATATTTTCCTGTGGTATCGTCATTGTCGTTTTAATCACAATCTGCAACAAATGTAAACAAAACTTTGAGAGATGTAGAATACGTTGCAAAACACTGTATGTTTCTATCTCAAATAGTTTATGAGCTAAGTTACATTGTTTTAGTAGCAGGACTTTGTGGACACACTACATTTTCCTAAGTTTTCCTACAAAGGTTTGTACTAACATGCTCACATAGGCATATCTACTCATATACATATTTTTTTTTGATGACCACATTGCATTGGTTTGGAAATGATTACATAATTTGGCTATATTGTTATATTGGGCAGTTGACTATTTTGGATATTATTTCTCTATCTGGGATGAAAAGGATATCCCTGAAAAAATTACTAGTTATAATAAAAGTTTGGGAATTATTGATCAAGTTATGAAACCGTCCCTTGTACAAAAAAACACCAGATTACATTTATATAACACTTTGGCTAGACCAGTGTTGACCTATGGTAGTGAAGCATGGACACTTAAAAGACAACATGAAAGCAGAATAACAGCTTGTGAAATGAGATTTATGCATAGAACAGCTGGTTACACCAGATGGGATTGGAAAAGGAACCGATATCTTAAAAGAATTGAAGACTACGCCAATTTTGGAATATATTAAACAGTACCAACTAAATTGGAAACATCATCTAGAAAGAATGAGTTCAAATCGGATCCCCAAAGCTGTTTATAATTATATACCAAGAGGATGAAGATCACTGGGCCGTCCTATGAAACGCTGGAGGAAAAATTTTCTAAAGGATCGTAACAGACCTTGGCCTAATACTTGGAAGGAAGAAGAAGAAGACTATTTTGCCTTTGCATACTTCCTCCCAAAAGGCATTGTCCATGTCTTTTTCTATATTCGAGAAATAACCATCATAGAAAACAGACATGCTTTTGTTTTACTCTGCTATGAATGGTAGTCATTTTGTCTGAAATGTGTAAAAGCATTTACGTGTGTAATAAATGTTCACCTAAAAGTTCTTATATTCTAATTGAAGAAACTAGCACTACATAAAAATGGAAAACTATCAGGAAGTTTAAAAAAATACAGTCCCCTTTCTGGCACTATTAAATGTGCTGGATACTTTCTTGACCCGGACAAACACACTTGCCTTCTGTTCTACTCTTTTAGTCCTAATAATTTATTTCCTATTGATCAACTAATAATAATTTAATGCAATATTAATAATTATCAGATTAATTATATGCATTACAATTAAAAGAGGGGATAATACTTTACCTCACTTTGGATGTTCATTCGATGTGCAAATTGTATTATACAGTTAACAAGGCTGTGATGACTTAATAAAGCTCCTTTTGGTTTGCCTGTTGTTCCCTGTATGAATAAGAAATTGGAATCATAATCATTTAAAATGTTATACAATCTTTCAAATTCCTTCATAAATTAATTATGAGAAATAACATTAGGAGATTTTTCAATTAATAAAATGAGTCATATCTCACCTCATATTTCATGTTCAAGCACGAGAACTGTAGTTTTCAAGAGGAATCTCTTCTACCTGCAGCCAACATCAGAGCTGTGATGTTGGCTGAAGATTGGAGGGATTCCTCTTGAAAACCACAGTTCCCATGCTTGAAGAACAGGAAATATGAGGTGAGATATGACTCATTTTATTAATTTCAAATTCCTGTTAGTTCCTGAGTTTCTTATTTATTATCCAAGCAAGTATAAGAAAGCTTGCATAGTCCTTTTATTCCAAATGAAATGTTGTATTTTTTATTGCCTTGGTATTTTATCAAATACCCTTATATCTAAAGCATAGTAAGTAAATATTTTGCATTAGACACTTGGCAACTGTTGAATATGAAGGCGCAGAATCCCCCAATCTGTTCTGAAAATCTGCGTGAATTTCTTTTGCCTTCATGCCTTTTTTTACAAAGTATTTTTATATAGTATTTTCATCAAGTAAACACCAACTCAATTGATTATTTTATTACTGCTCGAATCTCAGTTCTTTTTCATATTCACAAATTACTACACAGGAACAACAATGACACATGTGTCCACACCACAGATCTGCACCCAGAGCACTGATGCACCACATGTTTATTTCTAAGAAGTGAATGATGACAAATCAAGAGCTTCAGAACATTTGAATACTACTACTATACTACTACTGTTTACTCCTAAGGAATGACTCATCATTATGTGGGAACCTGGTTACACTATCGCTGATCTATGGTGGTGATTTCGAGAACTTATCAAACAACCCTCGTAATGAGGTGTAAGATCGGGTGACAATAGTGACCTTGGAACGAGTCCCGTCCCGCGCTGTAGCCAAGCGGTTAAGGTAGGAAACCTTGGCGCAGAGCTACGGGACTTGCGCTGGTTCGAGTCTCCATGGGGGAAGAAATTTTCTCATGGTATTTCGGCCAGTATGGGACCGGTGCCCACCCAGCATCGTGAGGCAATTGGGTAGCTACAATGAGTAGCGGCTCCAGGTTGAGGAACCAGCTATAACGGCTGGGGGACTCGACATGCTAACCACATGTCACCCCTACACTGGCTGTTGATCATCTACCTCTGTGATTGACACATGTGGATGTGAAGGGCCAGCAGCCGGCTGGTAAAAGGGCAACCGCTGAAAAGTGGAAAGACCCTAAATCGGAACGAGTCCTCTACCAATCCTCTGATTTGGGTATGTGCGAGACATTTACATCAAAGTGAGCTAGAGATCTATAATTTTGTAGCCACATTACCTGATGAACCTGTAATTACACAACTTCCAATAAGTTAGGCAGAATATCTCTGAGAAAAATTAGGTAGATCAGTCCTATTAGTCTAGTTGGAAATATATATGGCTCAATGATCTGGTCATATTCTCACACAATAGTTATTTTTAATCACTTGTTCACATGGATTTTCAACTCTTTAAACATAAGTATTGTTCAAGTTTGGAATGCCATTTCAAATGAAAATACATTCAAGTGTGAATATTACCAAATTCAACAATTTTGGCTGGAGTATGTAGCACTGTAAGTACCATTACACAAACAGTACTTGTCATGGGTGTCCTCCACTACTATTGCCTGGACTTTCTGCAAATAGCATGGATGTAGCTGTGGTTCATGAACAACACTAGCTCAGATGGTAGAGCACTTGGTATAGAGAACCAAGGGTCCCGGGTTCAAGTCCCGGTCTGAGTGTATAATTTTTCTCTTCAAATATGAACACTCCACACGTTAACATGACATGTGCCCATTCCTTGTACTTCTTGACATTGATTTATTTGACCATCTCAACACTCTCCTCAACGAAGGTGACTGTTTGAACTCAGCATGGATGACCCATATTTTTTACAATTAATACCATATAGAAATGCAAAATATTTGCTATAGTATTCAGAAGGCTTACCATATACATACAGTAAACTTCTCAGTAGCACACAGTTTTAATATCTACATCTATAAATGGCATAACAGCCCTCTCTTTTGTTAGGAGTTACTAGATCAAGTTAATTTAGTTATGCTTTAATAAATGAGTTGGAGAAAATGTTTTAACATCTCACCTCACAAAGTTGCATGTTTCACGATACCGGTTTCAAAAGTATAGTATTACTTCCATCTTCAGTCAAATTCAAACTGTTGAAATTTCATCATTAACATCATCTTTTGAACTGCCATCTGGTGTAGATTTTATGAACTTGGAGATTAATTATTCTCGTTAGGGATATCAAAATTCATTGCTTTATATTTATTCTTCTGAATGTATATCTTCTCCCAAATTGTCAACTCTAAAGGTTTCTCTAAATGTTTAAAAAAATTAGTATCTCTTCCAATTTTGTGATTCTCTAGCAAACTATGAGCTGCAATTGGCCGATTTTTCAATTTCACCATTTTTAATATTTCTAAAGTGTTCTTTTGTATGAATTTCTAAATTTCTTTTATATACTTTATTGCAGTCGTTGCAACTGATTTTGTAAATTCCAGATTTTTACTATCTGGAACATTAACTTTCTTATTAGTTACTAGTAGATTATCCAGTCTAAATTTGTTAATCAGTGCTAATGTAATATCAAATTTGTGATTTTTTTTTTAAATCTTTTGTGTGTTCCAGGATGGTAAGTAATTTTCTTGAAATGTTTCTTTTCCTTTGAATCAGGCTGTAGGGTGGTGTATTCTTTAAGTTGTTTTTGTTGTTTGAACCTCTTTAACTTATTTATTATTATCTCCTTTCCAAAACCATTTGACATAGCTATGTTTAAAATGTGATTGAATTCTTTCTTAAAAATTTTCTTCACTTAAGGGGATGTTTGTTAATCTGTATATTAAACTATTTAATATTGCATGTTTATGAGCAATATGATTAAAACCTGCAGATTTAATGTAATTATCTGTATGGGTATCTTTCCTGTGTATATCGAATTCAGTATTTTGATCATGTTTTAATCTCCAAGTTCATAAAATCTACACCAGATGGCAGTTCAAAAGATGATGTTAACGACGAAATTTCAACAGTTTGAATTTGACTGAAGATGGAAGCAATACTATACTTTTGAAACTGGTATCGTGAAGACACACAACTTTGTGAGGTGAGATGGTAAAACATTTTCTCCAACTCATTTATTAATGTAAATACCTCATAGTGTTTCATCCCACTGTAATTTTAATTAAATTAGTTATGCTTTTTCCCTAAAGTCCACTGCTGTGGTCTCGAGGTAGCATGCTGCCTTGCCATGCAGCGGGCCCAGGTTCGATCCCCGGTCGGAGCAGTTTTTCTGGGTGAGGTTTTTATCGGTGTTTTTCCTCACCTGTAAGACAAATGTCAGGAAAACTTAAGGCCCAAACGGTTCCCAAAATCATATGGCCATCATCATCATCCTTATCATCATCATCCTTCACCAGTGTGGAAAGCAACGGGAAGCTACCACACCTACAATTCCCTAATAAAGCTGCAATCATAGCATGAAAATGCTATGATTGCAGTAAAGGACCTGCCTTCGGGAAGAATTACTATGGATGGATTTCCCTAAAGATGTCATGAATGGTATGAGGTCAACATACCGACCCAATGAGACAGTAGGCAACTAAGGTGTTACTAGCATGAAGAAGGTCGGTAAATTTTTGCTTAGAGGCAGGGTTCTTTATTCTGACTAAAGGATATTTTACAAGCTTGAAAATCTTCAGACCTGGGACCCATGGCTTAAAGTCCCTCCTGGAGAACTTCTCCTTGGATTTTTCCATCCTAAAAAATCCATCATCCTGGGCTGGGTTAGAAGCCATGACCTGAGGACCAGAGGCAAGGGACATAACCACTAATCCACCCTGGCTAACACAGTATTAATGCATATATAGTAAACAGTAGCAAACACAAAACACACTTTGTTGTTGTAAAAACTCCAGGTGGAAAATATGGTACCTATTTGCAACTTTCTTCTCTCAGTTGCTGTAAATGTGGAATGATATGGAGTATTTCTATTGGGGAACCTTTCCACATACAATCATGCATTAGCTTTTCTGTTGGAATTACTTCACCAGATGTAAGCAGCATATTGGTAATTTCTATACCTGTCTACTGGTACATACCATAATGCTGTCAACAATATTACTGAAGTACACAACACAAACTACCCAATTAGGATGTGAACCATGAGTCATGGAGGGATGTAATGCATGTGCAGGGAAGTTATGGCACCATTAATGAATCCATCTTATGTTGATGGCTAGAGGGTTGCATAACTACATATTAGGACAACATAAACAATCCAATCCACACCCAAACTATCAATTTCTAGATATGATTTCTCCCTTAAAAAAAAACCATCAGTTTATTCCCCCACTTATCATTACATTGGATGAGGGGTCAATAGAAAGATTGAAGAGGAGAATTTGTGCTTGAATGGGAAAGAAGCATGAATTAGCTCAATGGTAGATCATCAACACATAAAACTGAAGGTTTGAGGTTTGATTCTCGGTTCAAGAAGAAATTTTTCTCTTTACCATTGATTACAATTAATATAAAATTATGGAATATTCACCTGAAAGGTCCGTCTCCTCAACTTAATTAATCATTTAACTGTAGCACTTTCGGGACTTGTCCCATCATCGGCAGGATTCAAAACTGGTGTTTCACTGAAGATCTGGTAGAGGGGGTTGCATGTATTGGGTTCGTTTTCGTTTATCAGGCTGTCGTTGTTGTGAGCTGCTTTTATGATTTCCATCTCTTCGAGTACGTTTATCTTCACTGGATTATTTTCTCTGTGCATGACTGTTAGGGTGTTTTCAATATTTAACATGCGACGTGTTATCCATGAAGGACATCGCATATTAAATATTGAAAACACCCCAACAGTAATGCACAGAGAAAATAATCCAGCGAAGATAAACGTACTCGAAGAGATGGAAATCATAAAAGCAGCTCACAACAACGACAGCCTGATAAACGAAAACGAACCCAATACATGCAACCCCCTCTACCAGATCTTCAGTGAAACACCAGTTTTGAATCCTGCTGATGATTGGACAAGTCCCGAAAGCGCTACAGTTAAATGATTAATTAAGTTGAGGAGACGGACTTTTCAGGTGAATATTCCATAATTTTATATTAATTTTGAATAATACCTCAATGGAACACATCATGAATCTTATAAAAGTTGATTACAATTGCTTAGCTGTGCATATTAATTTACTTATTTTGATCATAGTTTTAACTTTAGCTGCTTAATATTAATTTACTTAATTGATCATACTAAGTTATTTCAATATTTATGTGGCACCCTTAAAATAACACTAGGAAAGAATGTAAGAAGAAAAAAAAAACACATTTAAAATTTTATAAAATATTGGCTGTGCTTGCAATATGTGTTCAGAAATATGGACTCTGAATAAACAGATAATTAAATGAATAGAAGCCACAGAAATGAAACATTTACAATTTGTGGCAGGATATACTTTAATGGAAGTGAAGATATTCGTAAAGAACTACAAATATTCAGTCTGACAGATAAAATAGAAGAGTATAGGAGAAAATGGTATGAACATGTCTGCAGAATGGATACCAACAGATTACCTTGGAAAAGTCTGAACTATCAACCGAGAAGAGGAAACAAGAGATCAGGGACGCCCATGAAAGAGATGGATGATAATTGGAGCTGGAATGAACCAGTAAGATTTAATCCTCATAAGAAGAAGTAGAAGATCATACTAAGTGTTGTCGGGATTTTCTCTATACACCCTATATTTTTCCATATTCTGTGCATCCTTTGATGGGATGTTTCTTTGTTAAATTTGCAACTAGTAGAAAAATGTGGCTCATCTTTTATTTTCTTTATTATTCCTTGTATCATTTGTTATCTTATATTTATTTTGAATACCCAAAAACAGGGAAAAATTCAACAGAACTTTTTATAGCATAAGCCATTTAAAAGTTAAAGAAATGGGTTAGCAAAATATAAAATTAACAAAACTATAAGTGAAGTTTGTTATACAAATAACTGTTTTAAGCAAGTGGATTTTTTTATATTCTGATATATCTGTATATAATTTTTTTAATGAATTCCGAATCTTAAAGGAATTAATGAAACACCAAATGTAGAAATATAAGGTATATTTCATATTGATCCTAAAAAATTGTAAAACAGAATATAGAGTTTATTATTAAAAGTTCCAGTAGTGTACCACTTTAATAATATTTTTAATTATTCATGTTTTTTTTTAAATCCATTTTCCATATGATACTGGAAATACTGTTGTATTTTGCCACTATTTTCAGTTCTTTGTTTGAAAATTTCTTTCTGATATAAAATATAAATTAGGTAATTAAATACATTATTATATTAATGTTGTGGATATTTGAATGGATAGTTAACAAAAAAGTAAAAAAAAATTGAAATTATTGCAATAATTTAGTTGAAAAATTTTATTTAATTTCTATGTCTACGTGCATTATATGTCTAAGATGTAATATTATTTGAATTGCCCCTACTAATGAATAAATGGAAAAGATAATTTATGGAAATGTAAATGGAGTAGATCATTTGGAGAATGAATTGCTTGGACTGATGTGGTCTTCTGACATTTCAGTCATGAAATTAAAAAAAGGAAAGGTTTATTGGTATAAAACTAATATTCATTGAAGAACGACACATCAGAAGCACAGTTTCTACAATAAGAAATATTTGTAACTACTTATCCTAAATTGTCTTTTATATTCACTTTGATGAATGGATAGACCTAATATAAATTTATACATACAATTTCTTTTGAGATGAAAATAGTCATTGCAGGTAGCAAGTTTCACAATTTCTTTTTCTTTCATAATATTTAAATGATTTTTATTACAGCACACATCAGAAATATATTTTAAACTCTATAAACTTACAGAAGAGAACTGAATAGCACATCCATCATCTGGCTGTATGAGGTTTTGTTGTTGTTTGATTTTTTCTACAGATTCTGGAGAAGCAGAATTGATAATATCATTAAACTGATGAGTCCCACTGTAAGAAAAAAAAAATAGGGCTAGTATTCCAATATTGAAATAAAAAACTGAAAACCTTCAAATTATTATAAGAGTATGTGAACAATTACCTGATGAATATATATATAATTATATATATATATTTTTTTTTTTCCAAAAAATCAATAAATGCACTAAAATTGAATAGGAAGTTGCCATATTTACAATGGAAAATATGCATTACGGTAGTCTTTCGCAAAGTGAATAGCAGAGTTACGAGAAACATGCTAACAAATAAATAAAGGTTGCTGAGTATGCTAACTCCATTGCTATTATCTTAAAAACTCTTAATCTAATTAACCTTCTTCTTCTTCTTCATCCTTCCAAGTATTAGGCCAAGGCCTGTTACGATCCTATAGAAAATTTTCACTCCAGCGTTTCATATGATGGCCCAGTGATCTTCGTACTCTTGGTATATAATTATAAACAGCTTTGGGGATCCGATTTGAACTCATTCTTTCAAGATGGTGTTTCCAATTTAGTTGATACTGTTTAATATATTCCAAAATTGGCATAGTCTTCAATTCTTTTAAGATATCGGTGTTCCTTTTCCGATCCCATCTGGTGTAACCCGCTGTTCTGCGCATGAATCTCATTTCACAAGCCGCTATTCTGCTTTCATGTTGTCTTTTTAGTGTCCATGCTTCACTACCATAGGTCAACAATGGTCTAGCCAAAGTGTTATATAAACGTAATCTGGTGTATTTTTTGTACAAGGGATGGTTTCATAACTTGATTAATAATTCCCAAACTTTTATTATAACTAGTAATTTTTTCAGGGATATCCTTTTCATCCCAGATAGAGAGATAATATCCAAGATATTTAAATTGATTAGATCTCTCTAAAATTTTATTCTGGAGACAGATTTTACTTTGTATGGGGTCCTTCCCATGAAATGCCATAATTTTAGTTTTGTTAATTGATATTTCCATATTAAATTTGGCACCTATTTTTTGTAAATTATAAATTGATCGTTGCAAATCATTTTCAGAAAGTGCCAGAAGAGCTAAATCGTCTGCAAAAAGAATAGCATCGAGTTTGAGGTTCCTATTGATGGGTATATATCCTCGTGTTTTCATCCATTCGTTTATTAATTTATTCATGTATATATAATGAAAAGCACTGGTGAAAGTCCACATCCCTGTCTTACTCCAGTGTTGATCTTTTCCCAAGAAGATAATTTGCCGTCTTGTTTAACAGAGATTTCATTATCTTTATAAATGTTGAAGATATTAGTAATATATTGTTGTGGAACTTAACAAAATATCTAATCTATGTAACTTAACTCAATTGGCTCAAGTGGAAATGTGTATTATAATCTTGCAAACATGACACTAGCAATCAGTTGTTCTCTACCGCAAGATTCACAGACACATACCAGGCATAGCCAAAAACTCTTGGCTGTTTTTATTTAAATATATTATTACCGTACCAGTATGTAGTTTGACAAATAATTACCACAAGTTAGTGAATTAAGTTAGGAAGACACAGAGTTGACTGAGGTGGTAGCGTTCGAGACAAATATTTGGAAGATCCTAGGTTCAAACCCAAATGCCAATCAACATGACTGAGGTATTCTCCTGGTTTTTGGTTGTTAAGGTAAATACTCAGTTGGAATTTCATTACCAGGTCCCATTTCATAATATTATTAAAAAAATAAAAATAAATAACTAAATGTATAACTGGACCAGAGATGACTTTTTGGCAAAGGGCATCAAGAAAATCAAGAAAGGAGAAAATTTAGAACCAGAAAATTAGAGAAATAATGAATATAAAACATAATATCATATGATGATGATGATCATCATCATCATCCTTATCATTATTATCATCATCCTTCACTGGCACTGGTGTGGAAAGCAACGGGAAGCTACCACCTACAATTCCCTAGTAAAGCTGCAAAGTATAGAATTGAAAATGCTATGATTGCCGTGAAAGACCTGCCCTCGGGCAGAATTACTTTGGATGGATGGATTATAGAAGTAATAGAAGAACGACTATTGAAATGGTATGGATATCTGAAGAGGTTGAAGAATAATAGAATCCCAAGAATGATGCTGGATTGGAATGCTGAAGGCAGGAGGAGGAAGGGGAAACCCAGGGAACAGTGGATGCTTGAAGTGAGAAAATATATGATCAGCAGAGACCTCAATGAAGAAGATACTGAAGATAGAAATCTGTGGCGGAGCAAAATACATTTGGACTGAAGGATAACTACTAATGTAGAGAAAATCCTTAATAAAAAAATGTATATAAGTAGATGCATTATGTCCATTGATTGAACTTTTATAGGAATAAATCACATGAGGTTTAATTTAAGATAAAATTGAATGTTTCATACTTCTCCTCATATTAATCTTCTAAGTAGATTGCGATTTCAAGACCATAGTATTCCATCTTCAGTACCATCTTGACGACTGATGTTATTTCAATCAGAAGAACCAATCGACATAACATCAGTCATCAAGATGGTACTGAAGATGGGACCGCTATGGTCTTGAAATCGCAATCTACTTAGAAGATTAATATGAGGAGAAGTATGAAACATTTGAGTTTATCTTATGTCCTTAGATGTTAAAGCATCTATAAATAAAGAAGTTGGATGAATTGTTGTGAAATTTCCAATCTGAACTGCTTACTATAAACTGGAGTTTACATATTATTACAGAATTTGTACCAGTACTAAAGTGTTAGAAAATGCTCTTGAATGATAAAATATTATCTTTTTGGGCTCAAAAAATACTGATAGATCCCATGTTTCGTTATAGGATAGTTTATGATAATAGTGTGTTTATTTTCTATTTTATAACTGTAAAAATCAAGGTATAATAAACCACATTAAAGCTCAAAGACTTTTTTGGATATATAAATATAAATAGAATGCAGGAAGACAAGCTTGTAAGAAGAATATACAAATGGAAACCAATATGCACCAGATCAGCTGGATGCCCAAAAAAAAAACAGATGGCAGGATGATGTTATTAAAAGATATATTGGAGATGAAAATTGGAAATTGGCCAGTCTGTATCCAGGATAGATCTAGTTGGAGGAAAATTGTTGAGGAGGCCAAAACTTCAATGAGGTTGTAGTTGCCTACTAAAGAAGAAGAAAAATCAAGGTACCAGTTTGAATGAAATGATTAAGGATTCTTAGCTAATGGCAAAGAAATGAAATAGCATGATCAGATCTGCATTTTAACCAAGTTTACTCACAGTAAAGTCCTGGTATTCATTTTATAGGACACTGGCTAATACCCAGCGTGCGCTGCTACACCTAAATAAATTATGTAGTTTTTGCATTTAGTTGAGTAAGTAAAAGGAAAAATAAATATAAATTTATATCGTTATTCTTTTTTGATACCCCGTGCTGATTATCCGGCGTTTCCCGGGCATCTACGCATCCCGATGTACATGGCATAAATGAGCTGAAAGACAAAATTTGTTATTTTGAGTTGTCCATAAAAGAATACCCGCCGTGTGCTGCTATGCTTGCCCAGGAATCTACTTATCCCGATCTTCTTGGCATCAATGAAAGACAAAAATGGTTATTGTGAGTTATCCTTAAAAGTAAACATATGCTGTCATGGACTTTCCTGTAGAATTTCTTAAGATATTCAATTCTGTGTACAATAATTTTGTGTATTTGTTATGGTTTAGGCAGCATAAGCCATTTAAGCTTACAAAAAGTGATATTTTTTCAAGTTTTTTCACTATAGAAGGTGATTTTTAAGGGTGAAGGGCTTGATCATTAAAACTCTCTTATAACCTATAACCTTCCCAGGAAAATTCTGAACATTTTGCAAAAAGTCACATGACAATCGGATGAATGGTATGGCAGCACATGCTTGCCTGGGAATCTACTTATCCCGATCTCCTTGGCATCAATGAAAGATGAAAATGGGTGTTGTGTGTTATCTGTAAAAGATAAACATATGCTGTCGCAGACTTTTTGTAGAGTGTTTTGAGATATTCAATTCTGTATACATTAATTTTGTGTTTTTGTTATTGTTCAGGCAGCATAAGTCATTTAAGGTTAAAAAGAGGGACTTTTTCATGTTTTTCACTATAAAGAGTGTTTTTTAAGGGTGTAGGAATTGAGTATCTCAACTCTCTTATAGCCCATGTTGATCCCGGGAATCTCCTGAACATTTTGCAAAAAACCCCATCACAATCGAATCAATGGTATGGCCGCATATAAAGTACAAACAAACAAATATTCATTTTTATATATTAGATTAGTCTATAAGTCAGTTCACTACCTGGGATTAACCTGAGCCACCCAGATTGCATCAGATACCTTCTCACCTGAGCTGTCTGGTTCAAATTTTATATTATGTAACCTTTTGATATAACTCACTTGTATTGTTTGTCACACATCATGATGATCCTTTTAAGCGAAGGTACTTTAGTACTTTTGAGCTCAACAGCATTGTCAGGACATGTGTTTAGTTCAGGAACAGTTTTACAAAGTATATCATAACAGTTGTTGGATTTGTAGAATTCTGTAGAGATGAGAATTTTGATTTCTACTTGATTGATGCTGTACTCTAGCTGAGGTGCTTGATAGGCTGGATCAATTTGTACCTGAAAAATATATAGTTACAATATAACAGAGCTGTATTAACAAATCAAAGAATGTTTGATTAGATAAAAATTCTTTGTCATTTTAAAATGAACATAGTAAAGTTAATTCACTCAACAACATTACATGCTAATCTTAAGTGGTAGCATGCCTACCATCTGATTAGTGGGTCCAAATTTGATACCTTTGGGTATGGAAATTTTAATTCTAATTTCTCGAGGCTAGGAGGTGTCATAACATACAATTTCTAATTGTGAATCAAATGCCTGGATTAAATTCCGAACTCTCTCCAGTATAAAAGTTGAGAAGGCATGTGGTAGGCTTACTGTTGATAATTATTCAACCATCGAATGGAGAAGGCCTAATTGTTCCATTTTGATAGGAATAGACTAAATCATTCCCCTCTTCTCATCTCTTCTTATCATCATCTTCATTCTTCATACAACACATACTATACAAACACTTATTTATATATATATATATATATATATATATATATTGTGTTATATTGCAGATTTTCGTGGATATAAGTATGATCAAGAAAGTTTTCTTGGGTTTTCCGCATCATGGATTCAAGTTCAGCCTCTGGCCACTGATTCCGACATTTTGGCATGATCCCACATGTCATTATCAAAGAATGATAAGTTCAAGTCACAGGTTAAGGTTGTATATAATTAAACACACAGAGTTTTCACTGTGGCCATTTCCAAAGCCATACACCCATCCAAGGTTTAGTTCTTATGTTGTTAAAAACCTTCAGTTTTCAGTGTGATCCATTTCGGAAGCCATACACCCATCCAAGCATTGACCACTCTCCATGTTGCCCAACTGTGGTTTCTTCATATTTTCTTCGCTGTTCTGGGGATGACATGGTGGGCAGTGAGAGCAGTTTTCCATGTAGATGGTAATTTTTGGGCATCATCTCAGGTGTTCATAGAATGTGGCCTTTTCTCAATCTTTATTGCTTCTCTGTAGATTCTTGATTTTTCATGATCTATTTTAGCCAATGTACTAGATCGGCCTCACAGGATCTAGAACGTTGGCTAAAATAGATCATGAAAAATCAAGAATCTACAGAGAAGCAATAGAGATTGAGAAAAGGCCACATTCTATGAACACCCGAGATGATGGCCAAAAATTACCATCTACATGGAAAACTGCTCTCACTGCCCGCCATGTCATCCCCAGAACAGTGAAGAAGATATGAAGAAACCACAGTTGGGCAACATGGAGTGTGGTCAATGCTTGGATGGGTGTATGGCTTCCGAAATGGACCACACTGAAAACTGAAAGTTTTTAACTACATAAGAACTAAACCTTGGATGGGTGTATGGCTTTGGAAACGGACCACAGTGAAAACTCTGTGTGTTTAATTATATAAGACCTTAACCTGTGACTCAAACTTATCATTCTTTGATAATGGCATGTGGGATCATGCCAAAACGTCGGAATCAGTAACCAGAGGCCGAACTTGAATCCATGATGCAGAAAACCCAAGAAAACTGTCTGATATATATACACTACTCAAAAAAATTAGAGGAACACATATTTAAACCAAAGCCACAAAATAAATATTGTAAAATTTAATTTTTGATAGTCAGATGTTTTGAGTTCAAGTATTGTTTAAAATCAGATTGAAGATCTTCTGGGTTTTATTAATTTTTCTCTGAATATGTTAGTGAAATTCCAAGAATTGCTGAACCAAAATGAGTTCGTATTGATTTATTTTTTTAAACAGGTTTCAAGAATAATCTGTGGTAAGGAATTGTTATTTTTGTGTTCTCTGAAGCTAATACAGAGCAATGAGACATCTGAATGAAACATCAGTTACACGAGCAGTTGCATTGAATGAAGATGGTCGTTCCATTCGCCATGTCTCTAGGATTCTTGATGTCAGCCCTTCCGTCATTCATAGGCTGTGGAGGCGATATAGAGAGACGCCTAGATCAAGAGGAGACCCGGGCAAAGTCGTAAGAAGAAGACTACAGACGTACAGGATAGATTTCTTGTCTTATTAGCTTTGCGCAGAAGGAAATGTACAGCCAGAGATCTACAAAATCATGTACGCACAGCAACTGGGACGGTAATTTCTGATCAGACTGTAAGAAATAGTCTGAGAAATGCAAAGTTGAGGTCTAGAATCCCCTTTAAAGCCCCTCGTTTAACACCTCAGCACAAAGAAGCCCGGCTGTGATTTGCTCAGAGTCATGTCAACTGGCAGCTCCGCCAATGGAAGGGTGTTTTATTCATGGACGAATTAAGATTTCGTCTAACAGGTTCTGATGGTCGTACACGTATATGGAGACGTCCTGGCGAACGTTTTGATCCAGCCACAATTATTGAACGTGACAGATTTGGAGGTGGTTCGGTTATGGTTTGGGCTGGGATTACTATTGAGTCTCGGACAGAGCTTGTTGTTGTCCCACAGCTCATGAATGCTGATATATACATTAATGACATTATCCTCCAACATGTTGTACACTTTGCTTATGGTAAGGACCCTAATTTTCTTCTAATGCAAGATAATGCTAGATGTCATACAGCACAGGCTACCAGAGATGTTCTGCAAGAAAGCCAAATCCGGGTGATGGACTGGCCTGCATGCAGTCCGGACCTTAATCCGATCGAGCATATGTAGGATAAGTTGGAAAAACTTGTTCGTAAGCGTTCTGCTATACCTTAGAACCTTCAAGAACTTTCACATGCACTCACCGAGGAATGGGAGAGAATCTCACAAGTTTCTGTAAGAAGGCTTCTGCGAAGCATACCTCGTAGGTGTAATGGGGTCATTTAGGCTCACGGAGGACACACTAAGTACTGGGTGTTGAAATAACCATGGAAACATTGTTTCCAAAAATTGTAAATCTCAAATTTCCACTTTGTTTTCTGTTACAAATGATAACTTGTTCGTGTTGTTAATACTGTACAAGAAAATATTGTTTGAATGTCTATTCTAATTTTACATAAATCTTCAATTTATAATTACAAAAGATCAAACATTAAATTGTTTCAGTATTCATTATCGTGTTTTGGTTTAAACATGTGTTCCTCTAATTTTTTGAGTAGTGTATATATATAATATATATATATATATATATATATATATATATATATGCTTTTTGTACTGCAAACAATATGTATACAATACAAATGCACATAATCTGTATAATGTACTCTGCCAGAGTGATATATAAAAATTGAAAATAATTCACATAAATGCCATCTAACCAATATATCCACTAATTGCAGAACCTGAACCATGGAAAATGCATATATCACTGTTATTTCTATAATGATTAAGATTTGAAATTATTATGCAAGACATAAACATTTTTTCAAATAGAAATATATTTACCACAATAAATCCTCCTCTTGCTGCAGCTAATCTTGAAATAAACCATTCACTGGAATTTGGACCCCAAATTCCCAACCTGTCACCAGGTTTCAGGCCCAACTGTGCCAGTCCTCCAGCAAGCCTGTCAACCTATTAACAAGTTTTTTTTTGTTGCTGCCTTATTATCAAACATTTGTAACCCATTTCTTTTAAATTTATTTACTAAAGTGTTTAAGGATGTGCAAAATGTAAACAGTGCTTGATAGGCCTACACATATGGTATAAATTAATTAATTTATGTATAATTCAACTAATCTGTTTTTATGTTTTATTATTCATTTCATTCATCTCAATGTTGGATAAATTACACTGGTCAATAGTGGTTTTGTTGCCCTTGATATAAGATTAATTTTGGATATATTTGTGCTCACAATTCATGAAACTATCAGTGATTTTGGAAGATTTGCCCTGGTTTTCTTTATCTTTATTTTCATTTTACACTACAAAAATCAGATAATATGAAAAAAAAAACATATATTTATAATGTCAATTGTTTTTTGAAAAAATTAGTATACACCGGCGTAAATAGAAAGAAAAATTTTATACTTCAGTGAAACACCTTTTATAAGATTTTCTTCAATAATTTTGTAGGGGACAATCTCTTTTTGAAGACCAGCAGTAATCTGCCATCATGTGACGGTCCCATCTATCCTTTCCTCCATTACTTTTAGATCCTGTGAAAGTGCTCTCCCTGTTTGTCACTATAACTAACTAACTCACTGGCACTATCAAACCCATAGGTTCATGGCCACATGGACATAAGCTCTCCATACATCCCTATCCTGAGCCAGTGTTTTCCAATCATCCCCTTTATAATCTACTTCCCTCAAATCATAGTTAATGTTACTCTCCCACCTCATTCTTGGTCTATCAACTGTGCGTTTTCCCTCTGGTTTTCCTACAAGAAGCTTCCATGCACGACTTTCATTCATTCGTCACTATAATTTCCTAAATTATCCGGAAATCTATCCAGATGATTGCGGAGAAAGTGTAACTTTATATTCATATTTGCTCCTAGAATTTTGAAGCTTGTGAACATGTTTTGCACAATTTCTTTATAATTTGGTGTTTTCTAGTTACCTAGGAAATTTTCTACTACCAATACAAAACCCTTCCAAGCTTCATTTTCCGGAACAGTCATAATTTTGATCAAATTTGCATCTTTCATCAATTGCCAAATTTGAGGATCATCAAATATTCCGCCTTTTAATTTTTCCTTACTGAGCTTAGGAAATTTTCTACAAATGTATTTGAAACATACTCCTTCCTTGTCCAACGCTTTGACGAATTATTTTATCATACCTAACTTGATATGTAATGGTGGAAGTATGATTTTGTCTCTGCTTAGTAACGGCTTGTTTATTACATTGGTTTTACTGACAGTTAAAAACTTTCTTAAAGGCCACACATCTTGTTCCCAGTGAAGTTGCTTTGCTCTACTATCCCCCAAACAAACGAAGCACAATTTACAGGGTATTTTGTGTATCCACTTTGTTGACCAAATAAAAAATTAACCATTTTCAAATCTACACAATTCGGCCAAATGGTTGATGTGTGGAGTGAGGGGTGCGAGAGTGGAGATCACATGATGTTTGTATGCACAGAAATCAAATCATGACTGGAAACATAAATTTTATTAGTAACAAGCCGTTTACTGTTTAAAATATAAGATATGCAAAAATCATAAAAAAACGAGCACATTCAGCACTTTCATGAATATATTCATCAACTGTGCACTTGAAAACATAGAAGTTCACAGAGATATCCAGGGCAACAAAAAAATGTTTTTTTTGTAGAGCCGTGTTATATTTGAGGAGAAAAAATATATGCTGAGACTGACAATCTGAGCATATACTTTTTCTCTTCAAATATAATCTGTTTTTGTTCATTGGTTATAGATATTATATGTAAATATGTTGTCAAAGTGATTTCCCTAATTCTGGGTTGGGCTTTCATGCATGAGAAAAAATCAACATAGTATAAAACCTAACAGATTGGTTCTATGAAAATTCCAAGGATCATTTTTTAGTATATAGTAAACTGTTATACGTCTTAGTGAATTAGTCCAGTCAAATAGATTGGAAAGTACTAGGATATATATGTACAGCATGCATATAAACAGGAATGGATGATTATGTGATCCTGATATTATATTATAATAATTTGATTTGTTTCTATCAGAATTACAGTACTATAATTACATGTTACAGAATTGAAGTAATTTCTACAATCTATGAGATTCAACCAAAATTTAAAATTTTAATCAAATAACATTGTAATGTATCTATTTAGACTCACTAACAATATATGTATCATTTAGTAAAAAATTGACTACCATACATTTTAACTCTTACATTAAATTCTGTTATTACCTTATCATAAATTTCACCAAAAGTAAAACGCTGGTTTTGGTATAGTGATACTAAAACTTCCTTATTTTTCCATTTTTTTGCTGCATTACTGACTATTTGTCCAATTGTCAGAGCACATAATGGTTTTGTTCCTGGATTATGCATGTAACTTAAATTGTAAGTCTCCATTTCTGTGAAATGCGGAAGAAAATAAAAATATGAGTGAACCACACACACACATATATATATATATATGGTAAACTGTATAGTGATTGATCAGTGTAAAGTGATTGACTACTTCCATTTTTCACGCATATCCTGAATATAAATACCAATTAGATAGTATAACTGTCACAGGATTGATGATCGGAGCAAGAGGTACTATACTAGGATTCTTAACTAAATTTTGGAATTCCTTAGATTTGGATAGGGTGATCTTTCTAAAATTGCAATCGCTGCCATTAGAGGATCAATTTAAATTTTAAGAAACCATATTTATTAAATTTCTACACTATAGTATGTATACTTCAATTACAATTTGAAAATTTTTAATGTATTTACAAAATTAATATAAAATTATAGAATATTCACCTGAAAGGTCCGTCTCCTGAGGAGACGGACCTTTCAGGTGAATATTCTATAATTTTATATTAATTTTGAATAAACCTCAACGGAACACATCATGAATCTTATAAAAGTTATTTACAAAATGTATTTCATCAATTTCAAAAATTAATTGTCTGTATCACTTTGTCCTTGAGGCAATCCTGTAATAAGGAAAGTTATACATAATAAAAAAATAACAGTAACATTGATTTCACTTTGTGCTGCAAAATAGTAGAAACACCACATTTTCTAAGATTAAATTAAAATACTTCATACTTCACCTCAAAAATCAGTCTTCTAATTATACTGCAGTTTCAAAGCCTTTGCAGCTTCATCTTTAGTAATATCTCGTTGACTGATGTTTTGTCAATCAGAAGAACTACTTCTTCCCAGGGAAGAAGATGAAGATGAAGCTGCCAAGGCTTCACAGGATGTGTCATCATTTTCTCTGTTCATGTGTATATTTATCATTCTATGTGCGAGGCTGTTAAAGACTGCCATTTTATGTGAAATATGGTTGAATCCTATTGATTGTGTGTGATTCTTTTCAATGAATGCCAAATTTTCTTGTCTTTTTTTCCTTCATTCCTATGTAATTTCATATCTGCTGATTGTGTTAAAGATTGGCTTTGAGCAGGTATTTTAAAGACTAATACTAGTTTCACACCATATTAATGAAGATTTGGAAGATGTTTTCATTATGTTGTCTATCCCCTGTAGCTCTAACAATTCTCTTACATCCTGTTTGTTGTTGCTCTTCATCCCACTGAGTTAGTTCCTGTTTTCTGAATGGAGGTAAATTGAACAGAAATGTAACAGAATATAACCCTTCAGTAGGGAGGTGATGGAGGTGGAGTGGTAATAACACCAGAAAGAATGACTTTTTAAAAACAAAATTATGACTTAAAAACTGCACAGAATTTACAAGTATGGTTACTTTATGTACCTAGAACTAGAGTATCTGTATTTAAAATATTCATTAAAATAATTACTGAAATTATAGTGTTGTAAAAATTTGTAATATTTTGTCAGTTTTGAATCAAGATTCATTTAGTCTGCTGTACGATGATAAAATATGAGGAGCATCGTTTCAAATCATATTATGTCCAAAATTTAAAATGTTACAGGAAATGCAAAAAACACAGTACTCTTAAACAATGAATGGCATATAAAAACGGACAAGTCTAAAATTTGTCATTAAATATACGGAACTGATGTATGTAAGGAATTAAATCACTTCAAAATGTTGATGATGTTAGGGTGGTTGTAATAGACATAATATGGTTTGTTACAACCACAATG
Source organism: Diploptera punctata (assembly GCA_030220185.1). Lineage (NCBI taxonomy): Eukaryota > Metazoa > Arthropoda > Insecta > Blattodea > Blaberidae > Diploptera > Diploptera punctata. Next base: position 1,596,496 of record JASPKZ010004177.1, on the reverse strand, counting down.
GGAAAATAAATATCTAAGAATTTTTTATTGTATATTATGGACTGTATTTAGATAAGAGTTTAATATAGCATAAAAATACAATTTTCTAGAGTGTAATTAACTTCTTATGGAATAGAAAGACATACTATAGTAAGATTATTGGCTGTATTTAGTGAATATTCTGGGTAATTAGTCTGTGCTGTATAAAGGAACGTGCAAAGAGCATAGCAACTCAAATGTATACCCCACACTCTCCTTCTAAACAGTCATATAGAGTGTTATTTTCTTCTGTGGGATTTTCACTGGGAGCAGGTTCTGATTCCAGGACACTCTTGTAGAATTGTAAAATATTTTCATCTCTCCAGTCTTCCCCAAATCTCTTCCTCAGCGAGTTCTCAACATCACTCTTCTTTGCCTCAGTAACCTTACTGATAGGTGGTACAGCTGACGGTTCCTCTATGAAGTGACCTGCTTGCCCTCGTTTCAAAATAGGATTAAATAATTTAGAAGGGTCATCAATCCTATAAGTTGGCTCCATTTTGTGCGATACTGTGCCTTTTCCATCTTTTGTTGTTTTTCTGAGTATTATTACCTTTATTTCCCTGTTCCCCTCACATTTCTTATAATGTTTGCTCAAATCCTTATAATTCTTTACTACCCAGTGTTTTCCTAGAACATGAACTGAACCAACTGTCTGGTATATATCCTGATAATTATCTGGTGTTAAAATTGCCGAATTTCTTCTCAATTATTCCAAAAATTCTGTCAGCTGGCAGAAATGAGTGTCCCCTTACAGAGAAAAAAGTGTGAAGTTTTTCAAATGATGGGGAGCTTTGTTGAGGAAATAGCCATTGCATGAACAACATGCATGTTCCTGTTCTGACCCCCACACCCATCAGCAAAAAGCCTTAAACTCTCAGTTTCTGGGGAAAACTCTAATTTTTCTAAGAAATCGGATAGAGCTGATGAGACCTCAAGTGAACCCCTGCCTGCTTGATTCTCTGTCCAAACATAGAAATGAGGGCTCTTATTACTTATATCAGTAATACAGGAAGCATAATATCCTAATTGGTGGGAATAATAAGCTTCATTTATAGATAGTTTGGGAAGAGGTTGAACATGCTGTAAATCGAAACAAAAAGAAATAGAATTCACAGGTGATTCCCTCATCAATTTATGGAAAGTTTTTGCTCTCAGCTTACGAGCACCTAATTGAGCCAAGATAGCATTTTTCTCTTTCCCATCCTCTGCAGAAAGTTTGTGCTTCATTCGAAGGCAATAACTACAGGTGTCTGTTGCAGGGGTGCCGAAACCTAAATTAAATTTTGTATTAAATATTTTTTGAAAAACAATTTTTTCACTTTAAATTCTTGTGGCACGCTTGAATTATACAAATTAAAAAATTTATTAATGCTCAGATCTGAATGAAGGTATAGACGTTGACTCTTCTTTTTATTATAATGGCTTTTGTTAGCTTTTAGATTAGAAATAAAGCTCATGACTAGCTCTCTTTTAACTATGTACTTGTCTTTCTTTTGGTCTCCCCCTCTATACTCTTTGCACCCTTCACCAGTTTTAATTGACTTAGCAATAGTATACAACCGACTCTGTCCACATCCAAACAGTTTTCCGAAGAACTTGGAGCACACTGGTTCTAAATTTCCATTAACTGGTACCTGTAATAATAATAATAATAATAATAATAATAATAATAATAATAATAATAATAATAATAATAATAATAATAATAATAATAATAATGATAATAATAATAATAGTAATAATAATAATACATAATACTATATACTATACATTCAATTTGATTTTGATTTTTCAATATCATAAAAGAGGTCAATCTCAAAAGATAAATTTAGGAGTAATCTCTTCTTGGTTAAGTAACATAATAGTCTGGGTATATTTACTTACACTTCCTAATAGAGCAATGTAATAGAATACCTGATATTTAACAGTCATAGAAGTCGGTGTTCTCTTTTCCTCCCCTCTAGGCCGGCGTCTTTTCGGCGAAGTAACATGAATCATCAGAGAAAGCCGATGGTCTTGCTCGCTTTTGTTTTTAGCAGCGAATATCTTTTGTTTGGCCTTGAGAAGAAAATGAGCAGAAATACCGTGGCAGTGAAACCGTCCTTCTTTATGGTGACATGGAAGTGAAAATTCAGTCATGTCTGGGTCTTTGTCACGGTTCCTAATTACAAAATAAAAATAAATGTTACCAACATAAATTTATTAAATTTATTATATTTGTAGCCTATAGTACTGTATCAGTAAATTATGTAATAAATTAATTTACAAAATGTTACCTACTCATAGGCTACTTTAAGAAAATTGGACTATTATACTTACTTTTCCTCAGATTGAAGCTGCCGCATTGTTTGTCTTCATTTTTGCCTCCTTCGACTGCCTCTTGAATTATCCCCCACATTAACACATTCATCCACCTCACAGCAGAAAAGTAGCATGTTTGTGCACTAACAATGCATAAGCCTACTGTCGTGGCAAAACTATGGGGTGAATCATAAATATGGCTATACATTTGATCGCGTTGTGTGATGAAAATATTACCATTACAGGAAATATCAAATTGCCGTTGGAAATGCAATTATTCAAATTACAACAGTGGAATAAAACAAAACAGTGTAGAACTTACCTCATTCGTGAAAATGGCATTGCATATGCAACAGCAAATTATAATTGCTGCATGGGCAATAACGTATGCTAATGATCGTGAGGCCGCAAGATGGGCAAGACGTGAGTTTAAAGTAGCATTGCAGCCATCGACTGTGGGGAAGTGGAGAAAATGATTGCTGGAAACGGGAAGGATGCAGAAAATCAAACCTCCTGGAAGGCCTCACATTAGCTCTGATGCAGAAACAACGAAAATAATTGTTGAGGCGTACAATGCTAGCCCACAAAAATCAACTTGCCAAGCTGCACGTGAGCAGTGAATTGTTTTGTTTTGTCCTATTGTTGTAATTTGAAGGATTCCCTTTCCAATGATAACATCATATTTCCTTTAATAATAATATTTTTGTCACAAAATGCGATCAAATGTATAGCCATATTTCTGAATCACTCTGTATAATCATATGATCAGTATATACAACAGAAAAAATTAAAATTCCAAGGCTGACAACACGAAAAATAGAGACGAGGACAAAATGTGATTTGCACCAACCGTGAATGACGACATAATACAATATGAAACAGTCACTTGTTTTCAAGCTTCATTTACGCAAGGAAAAAATGCGATTTGACACAATTTGAACATACAGCTTAATAGAGCATATAAGAAACATAACGAAATGATAATGATTTTTGTCCAGGAGTGGACATAATACGGTTTGAAATGACGCTCCTCATATGTAAACACTAACTTTGTAAGATATATTAAGCTATAGAGAAACATATTTTACTAAAGGAAATCTCATATTAATACATACAGTTAGGAAATTTCAGGGCATTTTTTTAACTTTCAAAGGGCGAATACACGAATCCTAATCCCATTTATATTTTTCTGACATTAGCAGGTAGTTGGTCAAGAAAGGCAACATTGCAGTATTGTCCCAAGTGTTGCCACTATTTGATTCACATCCCTTATCTAATTGTAAACAAAAAAAAAAGTAAAGTAATCCCACTATAGGCCTTAGAAGGGTCTTGGGGTAGTGGGAGGTTAAGGCTCTCACTTTTTCTAAACAATTGTCACTTGATATCAGCCAGGTTATCAACCCTGCACCTTTACCCCCAGAACAGGCATCTGGTACTCATTTCTGTTAGAAGCTGAGTTGATCCCAGGACCATGGTGTTGTCAAAAGGTTTGGATCAGTTTAAAAATTCTGACCCCACCAGGATTTGAACTCTCTTCCTTCCAGGTTGCAGTATGTTGCCTTAACCAACTATGCCCATTGTAAAAAAATAGATTGAACTTTTTGGGTAATCTAATGCAGTAAATCACCATTAATATTGTTCTAATATTGAATATTGTTCTGTTAAAATACTTACTTTTATTTTTATGAGTGATAATACTAGAAACTGTTCACAAAAATATTGGTAAAATAAATGACAATTTGTACTAACAAATCTGTTATAATATATGGAGGTGTAGAATGATTGTAAAAAGATACGATCCAACCATGATTCAGTAATTTATGTACATTAAATAGACCATGAACATGTGCAGTGTCATGGTGCCTTTACATCATCAAACTACATCTCATTCTTAATAGTTGTGTTTTTATCTTCGTGTGTACTTTTTTGTATGTTCATTTCATCAGAGCTTTAGATAAGCTTATAAATTACATAATTCATTCACATGTACACTGATTTACTGTTGTTAGCAGCATTTAATGAAGAGAGTAGGTCCTATAATTTTTTCTAAACAATATAATCAAGAAAACTGTGGAAGAAAGTAAATTAATGTCATCCATACTCTTCGCTGATGATCAAGTCATAATTTCAAGATCAGAAAATAACTTACAAATAGGGCTTTATACACTAAATAAAATATTAAAAGATTTTGGGATCGAAATTTCAGTACAAAATCAAAAGTAATGGCATTCTTAGGACAAGATCCAATCAGAAGTAAGATAATACACAATAACCAATGCCTAGAACAAGTACAAAATTTCAATTATTTAGGTTGTGAAATATCTTATCAAAATGAAAAAGATGTGAACAAGAAAAATCTCCAAATTTATTCAAATTTTAGGAATAATAAATAATACATTAAAATCTAAATTAGTACAAAAATCCACAAAATATATATTACTTTAGCATTCCCATCCTTCTTTATGGAAGTGAGATTTGGATATTAAGAAAAAGAGACAGGAGCAGAATCAGCAGAACCAATGCAATGGAAATGAAATTCCTCAGAAGGATAGCAGAATACACTCTTTTAGATCGAAAAAAGAAAGAAGAAATTTTAGAACAATTAGAAGTAGAATCAGTAGAAGAAAAACTCAACAGATATAAATTAAACTGGCTAGACCATGTAAAAAGAAGGGATAATTTAAGAATCCCAAAAATGATGATGCAATATAAAGCCAAAGGGCATCGTCGATCAGGAAGACCTCTTAAAAGACTGCTAGATGGGCTGAAACAGATCTATTTTTTTATTTATTGTATTATAAGCCCATGTTTTCCCTTTACAGAGATTTAGGCGCTCTCCCCCTACAGTGAAGAATTTGAACCATATTAATTTAGTTACACTTGTTTTCGTATAGATGTAATTTTGAGTGGTCCATGGTCAGCGTTCCGCCTCATACTGACATCTAGGAAACCAAGGTAGTACTAGGACGGGAAAATTCGATAAATTTTGCTTAGAGGCCTTTTCATTCAGGCTTAAGGATTTTTTACGAGCCTGAAAATCTTCAGACTTGGGACCCACGGCTTAAAGTCCCTCCCGGAGGACTTACTCCTTAGATTTTTCCATCCTAAAAAATCCATCGACCATGGCCGGGTTTGAAACCGCGACCCTTGGGACTAGAGGCAAGGAGCATAACCACTAGTCCACCGCAGCCGACGAAACAGATCTACAAAGCCTAATTCGTGATGGATAATGATGTTGATGATTCACGATATAGCCGTTAATTTTGAAAAGCTAACCAAAATAATTCACACTAACTTTATTTTTGTCCTTTTTTGTTTAAATTAGGTCATATTTTGTATAAGTTTTAATATAGGTTAATCTTGAACCTAAAAAAAAAAGTAACATGAATCACAGATATTCTTGTCTTCTTTGTCTAATGTCAGTGGTAATATAGTGCTTTATAACTTAAAACTTTTCTAACTTGTACTTACATAGAAGTAGATTTATTGTAAATTGTACTGCAGCTATCATTCTTATTAATTTCTATTGGAATAGCATTATGAATAAAGTCTATCTATCTATGCCCACACATCCCCATGTGGGATGTATCCTAAAAAATCCATTGACCCCAGCCAGATTTGAACTAGCAACCCTTACGACCAGAGGAAAAGTCTTGTTAAAAAATGTTGGTGTTGGAGTTGGATGGGGTAATGTATGATATACTAGCACGCATAAAATTATTTAATGAAAACATTTTAATGCTCTTCAAATAAAATTTTACATTTTTTACTTGGTTTCTAGCTCCTTCAGCAATTTTTCTAATAGTTTAGCTTTTTTAACTTTTCCAATTAGTGTCCTCTCAAAATCCTTTACGAAACGTATATATCTTGGTATTTTGTATTCAGGAAGCTGCAAAAAAAATCAGTTTTAAAACTTCTTCAAACTTAGTAGAAAGTAACACTATGAGCTATTAACAATTAAATACTAAAAATTTTACCTCACCTCATATTTTTTCTTCTTTTTAGACCAGTTTTGGAATAATTATTCCATCATCAGTATTTTCACAACAGAACAATGGTCATGAAAACACTGAAGATGGAATAGTTATTCCATATTGAATCTTTAAAGTTCTTATCCTTTTAGTAGGTGCGTGTTTTACTTTTTTTTTAAATAAAATGTATAATGGGTTTATTGTTACTTATTTAGGTACATGGGTAACAGTTACCACTCATTTCATAACTATTTTATTTTTTATTTCAGGATTATTTCTGTTATATACACATGTATCCTCAACCAAAATTATAATATTTTTCTTCCACACTTCCCGGTCTTGTGTGTCTGCTTCTGTCATATTTCTCTTTTTCATGTTGTCTTGAATTCCCTTTATCCATGTTGGCTTTGGTCTACCACATTTCCCTTTTCCAGGAGTATCCATTTAATACTTCTTTCTTCGTTTTTATGTCCCTCCTTCTCATTATATGCCCATACCATCTTAGTTGGATATCTTCAATCTCTTGTACAATATTCTTTTCTACTAATGGTTTTATTATTGATTTAACATTTCTCACTGAAAGATAAATTATATTTGAAGAGAAAAATTTTCGCCTAGACCGAGACTCGAACCCGGGACCTTTGGCTTGCCAGGCCAAATGCTCTACCAACTGAGCTACCAAGGCGAGTTACAATCTAGATGCAAATTTTTCTCTTATATACGTTGTAATTCCCTTTCGCCAAATGCTTTTGAAACCATTGCTTCTATCTTTGCAAATGGCGGCTTCCCAATAAATGTTTTCTTAACTAAGAAGCCGCCATTTGCAAAGATAGAAGCAATGGTTTCAAAAGCATTTGGCAAAAGGGAATTACAACGTATTTAAGAGAAAAATTTGCGTCTAGATCGTAACTCGCCTTGGTAGCTCAGTTGGTAGAGCATTTGGCCCGGCAAGCCAAAGGTCCTGGGTTTGAGTCTTGGTCTAGGCAAAAATTTTTCTCTTCAAATATAATTTATCTTTCAATGAGAAATGTTAAATCAATAATAAAAACATTATTAGAAGCCTTACTAGCTTTATAAAGTAATGTTGAATTCCCAATAAATGTCTTCTTAACTAAGAAGCCGCCATTTGCAAAGATAGAAGCAATGGTTTCAAAAGCATTTGGCAAAAGAGAATTACAAAGTATATAAGAGAAAAATTTGCATCTAGATCATAACTCGCCTCGGTAGCTCAGTTGGTAGAGCATTTGGCCCGGCAAGCCAAAGGTCCCGGGTTCGAGTCACGGTCTAGGCGAAAATTTTTCTCTTCAAATATCCTTTTCTACATTCATAATTTCTGTTATTGTATTATTTTTTATTTTGTCTAATTTTAACATTCTTGCCGATCTTCTTAAAATGTCCATTTCTATAACTAATAATTTATTTCTGTGTTTTTGCTTCAACATCCATGTTTCTGCACCATATAATAAAATACTCTTCACAATTGTGTTATATATTAATCATTTAGTCCTCTTGATTATATTCCTACTCCATTTTTATAACTATTTTTATTATAAATTTAAAACTTTAAATATATAGGGTCTTTCATATATTATGCAATTTTTAAAAATTCAATAATTAAGTAAAAATACATCAAAATAATTTTTTTTATCTACATACACTCCCATTTAAGTGCACAAAATTATATCAGGCATTAGTCCACACCCACTGTCAGTCTATGAAGTTCAAACGGTTATGCAGTAACTGTCAACGGTGAGCATTATCATGAAATAGAAACAAATTATGGCCTGCTCTGGGTGAAGTGGATACAGCCAATATATGGTTTTAGCAGGACGGGGCTACCTGTCATACATCCTGTGAGACAATAACTGTACTCCATGAAAAATTCCCTCTGTCATGGCAACTTGGAATGTCCTCCCAGATATTGTGACCTTACTCCATGTGACTTCTTTTTATGGGGTTATGTGAAGTCCAAAGTTTACATGAACAAACCACAGTTCTCCAACTTAAGGAAGAAATTTAACTTATCAATTATATCAACAGAGATGTCTCTGAAAGGGTCATCACAAACTTCATAGACCGAGTAACTGCCTCCCGAGACAATGGAGGTGGATATATACCTGATATAATTTTCTGCACTTCAATGCTACCATTGTATGTAGATGAAAATAAAAAAGTAATAATAATAATAATTTATTTCAATGCATTTTTGACATAATTATTGCTTTTTTAAAAATTGAATAATATATGAAAGGCCCTATAGTAATCTAAGATATTTGAATGTGTTAATGGAAGTTCTGGGAATATTATTTCAAGAATAAATGAAATACATTAATTTATGTTCTCACAAAAAAAAAAGTTACATCCCTACTATTTACTGAAACTTCTGAATTACCATCAGAATCCATCCATCCATAGTAATTCTGCCCGAAGGCAGGTCTTTCACTGTAATCATAGCATTTTCATGCTATGCTTGCAGCTTTACTAGAGAATTGTATGTGTGGTAGCTTCCCATTGCTTTCCACACCGGTGAAGGATGGTGATGATAATGATAAGGATGATGATGATGACAGTGATGGCCATATGCTTTTGGGGACCGTTTGGGCCTTAAAGTTTTCCTGACATTTGTCTTACAGAGGAAAAACTTCACCCAGAAAAACTGCCCCAACCGGGGATCAAACCCAGGTCCACTGTATGACAAGACAGCACGCTACCTCGAGACCACAGCGGTGGACACCATCAGAATAATGTTATCTTATTTTGATGTGAGTTCTAAACACTTATGTGAAAGTAATGTATGCTCTTTACATTGAATTAGAATTTACCTGCACATTTCTATAAACTATTGAACTGTATCCATTCCAGTGAACTTTCTCACAAGTATAATCATGATACCTGCCATATTAGAAAAATTTGAAAGCAGTATTATATTAATTTAAAAACATATTATTGACTTCAATCAACATTACAGTGGAAAGTAACACTATGAGTTAATTTTTAATTTATAAATGTGTTGGAAAACATTTTTTTCATCATAAAGTTTCAGTGTTTTCATGATACTAATTCCAAAGTCCATTTGCCTTTATCTTCAGTCAAACTCTAACTGTTGAAATTTTTCTGTTACCACCATCTTCCAAACTGCCATCTGGAGCCAATTTTATGAACTTGGAGATTAAATTTTGCTCGCCGGTAACTTCAAAATTCATGGTTCTATATTTGTTATTCGGAATGTATATCTTATCCAAACTGTTAATTATTCCAAAGGGTTCTCTAAATTTTGTTTTTAGTTTTAATTTAACACTTTTTACTGAAGGATAAATTATATTTGAAGAGAAACATTTTTGCTTAGACCGAGACTCGAACCTGGGATCTTTGGCTTTCCGGGTCAGATGCTCTACCAACTGAGCTACCGAGTTGAGTTGTGATCTAGATGCAAATTTTTCTCTTATGAGGGAATTACAACGTATATAAGAGAAAAATTTGCATCTAGATCGCATGTCGCCTCGGTAGCTCAGTTGGTAGAGCATTTGGCCCAGAAAGCCAAAGGTCCCTGGTTCGAGTCTCAGTCTAGGCAAATATTTTTCTCTTCAAATATAGCTTCTCTAAATGTTGAAAAAGTTCAGTTTCTCTCCCAATTTTGTGATTCTGTAGCAAACTATGAGCTACAATTACTGATTTTTCAATTTTAATATTTTTAATATTTCCAGAGTGTTGTTTTGTACTTGTTTCTAAATTCCTTTTAGTTTTCCTTTTATATATTCAATTGCAGTCATTGAAACTAATTTGATAAATTCCAGATAAACAATTTTACTATCTTGGAAAATCCTACTTGTCATATTTTTTACTTACTTACTTACTTACTTACTCACTGGCACTATCGAACCCATAGGTTCATGGCCACACGGACATAAGCTCTCCATGCATCCCTATCCTGAGCTAATGCTTTCCAATCATTCCCTGTATAATCTACTTCTCTCAAATCACAGTTAATGTTATTCTCCCACCTCATTCTTGGTCTACCAACTGGGTGTTTTCCCTCTGGCTTTCCTACAAGAAGCTTCCATGCAAGTCTTTCATTCCCCATACGTGCAACATGTCCTGTCCATCACAGTTTACGAGACTTACCTGTTCTTATTATATCTGGCTTCCTATAAAGACCATGTTGTTCATTGTTATGTAGTCTTCTCCATTCACCTGTCTGTTCATCTCTCTTTGGTCCAAACATTTTTCTAAGTACTTTATTCTCAAATACTTGCAATCCCCTTTCTGCCCTTAAAGTAAGAGTCCATGTTTCGCACCCATATAATATAACTGGTAGAATAATAGTTTTACATATTTTCAGTTTAACATTTTTTTGAAAGGAGTTGGGACATCAAGAGTCTCTGCAATGCATAATAGCACGCATTTCCAGAATTGAGCCTATGTTTAATTTCTTTGTGCATCTCATTCCTATTTGTCATATTTACTGAAAAAAAAAATGAAATACTGAGGATTCATAAAATATAATGTCCATTTTATACTGTTGCCTCTTTTTGTAAAAAACTATTTACATATATATTTTTTTTTGAAAGGAGATCTTATTTTTATTGGAAATATTTAGTAAAAAGTAGCAATATAATTATTTGGCAAATCCTTAAAAGTATATTTGCTAAAAAACCAATGTAAAACCAGAGAAATTAAAAAGAAAATGTATCTTATATCGTCTTCATTATAATTCCTTGTATCCCCTTTTGGGAGGTTGACACTCACAATAAAGTTTTCACTTATGTTGATAATTCCACACTTCTCTCTCTTTTACTCCAACCTGTTCTTCCACCAACAATCTTCATTTCTTGTTCCTCTCATTTATATCTTGGTGAACTTCTTCTGTTGCCTCTCTTATTCAATATTATAGTGCCTATCTTAGTAACCTGCCATTTCCATATTTTTTTTTTATCATGGGCCACCATCTTATTCTACTGTCTTCTGTTTCATCCTGAACTGCTTGGATTCAAAGTTTATTTTATTTCTGTATTCTGAGTTTTGTATTTCTTAGTTTTCCTAACATATTTCTTAAATTTTTGTCTCCACTCTTGTAGCCTATTCTACTCATCTTTATATACTGTACCGTATATAATTCTTCTGTACATGTGTTTGTCACTCTACTCCTATTAAATGACTGGACTGATTTTGATTAAAATGTTTGTGTGTGTCTGATTGGGTCTCTAGATAGTTTAGATGTACAATTGGATCATCTAAAACCATTAGATATAGGGGTTCACCTGAAGTGAGAATTGAAAAATTGCACTAGTGGTCACATTTTTATATCTTTCACAACAAAACTCAGTATACTTTATTAAAATGTACCGAGGTAGGTATTGTTAAAAAATGAGCAAAATCCAACAATTAGAAGTGGAGGTTTACTTGAAATCTGAAATTAAAAACTGCCTGAATGATTGGACTGATTTTCACAACTGGACTCAGTAGGAGGTGCTGTGATCGGGTTATAGGATTTTTTTTTATGTCAGATGTATAGTCATCTGCATTCTAGACATATTTCATGCAACAACAATGTGATGTCATCATGCATGCTTCTTGAGCAACAACAGATGACTGTGAGAGGTTTTCTTGTGAATTTATTTAATAATATCTAATTACGTCTTAATTAATGGATTTTATGGTAAAAAGTAACTCACATTTTTATTGTCCAGCCATGAGACAAGAATTGAATGTTTGCTGGGTATGCTAGTTTTATACATTACTTGTCGTAATTGATTATGTGTAGTATTGTGTAATCACACAAACATCATAGTGAAACAGTGTGCAAGAACTGTTATGATTTTTCTTATTATGATACATAAATATTTTATTAACAACACCACTCTGTACATTATATCTTTTTCTTCATCCATACAAGTCTTAAGCCTATATAAGCCTGTTACAATCTCACTGGTTGTAGTCACTTTGAAACTCATATTAGAATTTGTAAAACTATAAGACGAACAAATGTTTCATTGCATCACATTTATTCAAATCATTTTTTTCTCCTTGTTATGATGGAAGTTAAGCCCAGCCGTAACGTAGCGTAAAAAGAATCTTTATGTTTTAAGAGATCTTTGGCACAAGCGGTTGACACTACATTTATAGCCAGTAAAACTTTATTTTGATGTTTGTTATTAAATTTATCATTTCTCATTAATGACAACTTATATTTATGGTGTTCACGCCATATATAATTATCTGAACATGACTTGAGTTTCTTGAACAGATATCCCTTCAAAATTAATTTTGGTTTGTTTTTACTTGACATTATTAGATAAGGATGGTTCATGTAGAAACAATCTGCATACTTGAAATTTATGTTTTTGAAAGCTAATGAATTATATTGCATTGGTTTCACTACGAATTGTTACTTTATTTGTTGTAATTTTTTGACAAAGTATACTTTCATTCTGATACATTTAAACATTTATAAAGTGTGACAACAAATATCTGAAAGATTTGAATCTACAGCAATGAAGAATATCCCTTGTGTAACTTACCAGGTTCATCTATGGGAAAAGAACACCCATTTACAAGCACCAAATTGAAAAAGAAAGCACAGCAAAATAAAAACTTATCTCTACTCTATTGGGAAGCAAGAAGTAAAATGAGTTAAATGATTCCTAATGCAGCTGTTAGAAAACAACATGTTGCATAACCTAGTTGCTGTGACCAAATTGGGTTAAATGATTCCAAATGCAGCTATTAAAAAACAATATGTTGCGCAACCTACTTGCTGTGACAATAAGGCTACAGGAACATTTATTTGGAAATAGGCTACATATAACTCTTCTTACACCCACCTTATCTTTGCAATATTCCCTGATATCATCTTCACTCAGCTTCACTCCTTCTCTAAGACGAAGATATATACAGATTTCTTCTCCTACCTTTGAATCAGGCACACCAAATGCCTATAAATTAACGCATGCAATAAAACATGTACAGTAATTATTTTATTTTCCCTTACATATATGCACAATAGTAACATTACAATTTTTATCTATAGTCACTGTAACTACCACTGCTGTGACTTTAGAATACTGGAGATATGATCTTTAGGAATATATTTAGTGCACTCTGGGTTTTAGACATTTAAAATCTACTAAACTGAGTCAAGAATTTAGATTGCTTAAGAATTGGATTATCATATTTGTATTAATACATTAGAACTGGCATTTTTTGTTTGTTTATAATAAGTTAATTTAAATTTATTCTAATATAACAGTCTAGTTTAAATTTGGGTATATGAGAGAGATCATTTATTTATTTTAATTTTTTTTATAAATATTATTTATTTACCCATGTAGTATCACTGAAACAAAATTAAAATGATGTAAGCTATTAATTAAATTTTTATTTTATTTATTTATTTATTTATTTGTTATCCATCAGAACATAGGAGATGTTTTAGGACATTTCTAAAATTACAATTTATATATGAAGTACAATATAATTATTCATAGCAAAATTAATTGAACATTGTTATTTTTATAATTCTGTCCGGCTTAATCATGTGAGACTTTTGAGAAAGATTGTTTTACGTGGTGGGTTTCCAGCCCGATGCACAACCCCCAACCTGGAGTTCCAGAGGCTTTAGAACTGAGCTGAACAGATGTGATATTGGAAAGGGCAAAGACCTAATCCGTGAAGGATGATGATTGATAATTTTTTATGCTTTTATTTAAATTGACACTTTCCAATCCTGGATGGAATTTTATTTATATAAAATCACGTCACACCTAATCTTAATAGATAAAAATGTCAATCTGAATATAATGTAATTACAATTATTAAAATCAAAGTAAGTTATTAATTTTTTTACAACATTAAATGAGATACATCACTAAAAAGTAATTTTAAAACAATTATAATAGCATGGAGTTGATACAAATTATAATGTAAATAATGACTTGCTTAATCTGTTTATTAAATGATAAAAAATTAATGCTAATTTTACTTCTAAAAAGGTGTGACCCTAGATGTTAATGTATTATTTCCAATTTCATAATTATATATATATATATATATATATATATATATCAGTACCTCAGCTTCTAGTACATCTGGATGTAGTGTAAAAAATTCTTCAATCTCTGTAGGAAATATATTGTCAACTATTCTGATGATTATGTCTTTTGAACGGCCCACAAATTTTGCATATCCATCCTCTTGAAGTATAATAACATCCCTGGAAATGTAATACCTTATTAAGCCAATGAACAAAGTATTGGAACCAAGTGAGTTAGCTCATGATCAGTATTGGATACTCGTATTTGGGAAGAATCGGAATCAAATCTTGGTACTATGATCCATTTCTTCATTAATCATTATTTTGCAATATCATTGATATTAAATCAGGTAACTTATATGTAAAATACATGACTACATGATAGCAGAGTAGGTCTACTGGAAACAACAGAAAAATATTCTAAAATGCAATGTGACTTAAAATATATGTGTATTGTATTTCATAAATAGGATCTTCTTGGTGATAAACTTGTATTACACAAAGTCAATAAAAACCCAAATCACCAATTTAAAAAGTTAAAAGAGTCAACGTGTTTCAGTAGCAATGACTTAATATTAAGTCAGTATTAAGTCTTGATAATGGTTGTGTCACTACCTTAGTATTCCATGAATTCTATCAGAATCTTAGAAAGAAATTGACTGAAAATAAGAAAGACACAAAGAATGTAATGAAATAACATTAAATGGAAAATAAATACTGAACACTGATTCAGTTAGAAATTTTTCTAATTGAAACAGTGTTCAATATGTATTTTCCATTTCTTATTGTAGCATTTTTAGTTAAATATGGGTTAGATCATTTTTCCACTCTATTGAGATAGATTGTTTTTCCACTCAATTTTGTAGTAAATTATTAATATTCAGGTAGCAGCACATTATTTTGCATTCATATTGGCTGTACATGTTTCCAATAGGATGAGAGATTAAAATATATATGATATAATAAAGTAATAGCCTCAAAATGAACATTATGTTTTTTTTTCGTTTTCCCAACAGTTTGTAGTTAGTGGGTTAGATCTATTTCCCGGGTAACTATATTGTATATAATAGTTAAAATAAATACTTTTTTACTGATTATTATTGTTATTAATTACTTTCCTTACCCAGTATTTGCCCATCTGCCATGACGTATAAATTGACGAGTTTTCTCTTCATCACCCAAGTATTTCAGCATGACATTATAACCTCTAACCCAAAGTTCTCCTGGAGTACCTATGGGTACAATACATCCTGCTTTGTCCACTACTTTTACCTGGGAATTAACATTCAGTATTATGAATAAGAAAAGTGTTCTTTATTAATCAATATAAACAAAATAGAAAGGAATGAGATATTTGGTCTACCTATTCCAAATATAAAAGATAAGTTCAAATGTCAATCATCTAATTATAAAATAGTTAAACTCTTATTTTTTTGCTGAATAATTTTGATTTCAATTTTTTACACATAGGTACAATACATACAATATTTCTTTCTTTATAATCTAAAAATAAAAGGAATAACACTGTCATAATGAGATTAGCAGGTTGAAAAATGACTTTTTTTTTACAATATCCTTCTTTGTTCATTAATTCTGTCAACCCCTTCTTCACTAAGTACAGATAAAGATTGTACATTCCCAACTCTCTAAGGAATGTTTATTGTTTCTCAATCTTTTAGTGCAGGTATACTAAAGACACATAGACTCTTTGTATGTGACTTAGATGAACATTATCATTTATATATATTTGATAAATTTTATTTGTGAAAGCCTTTGTAATCTATTTTATACATTATATTATTTTTATGTTTGGTTATCTGAATAATTGAATACCCAAACTGTAGCTGGCCCTAATTTGTTTGGAAAACTGACATTGAAAATCATAATTATGTTATTGATAAAGAATCTTTCTATGTGGGAAGAATTCTGAATTTTGAGAAAAATATTGTAATAACAAAACATTATTTACCTTATTTCTTGAGAACTCAAAAGCTAGCAACTAAAAAATAATAATAATAAAATTTGAAAAATAAATAATCTCTAGTATCATACAAGCTATTACCAGTGGTAACATTGCTGCTGAAAGAGTTACCCCTGCCATATAGGTTGAAGGCAATAAGCCAGATGAAGAAAGTACCTTAGTCAAAAGAGTGATGATCTTTCACCACAAAAATACAATTGCCAAGAAACATGGACATGGATTCCACTAGGGTAAAATTTTCTGGAAGTAAAATAGTCCCCCATTTGATTCTCTGGATGGGGACTACTTTAGGGAATCCATGCCAAAATCTCAAATATGTTCCTAGAAACATGGAATGTTAGGACTTTATATATTATAGGGGCACTAGTGATATTAATGTGGAAATTAGATAAATCACCATTGATATAGTTGCTTTACAGGAAGTTAGATGGCCAGGAGAAGGTAGTCAGGAATTAGGAAGCTTTGCATTGTACTAAGGGGGTGCAGTGAGATCTGAATTTGGAAAGGGCTTTTTAGTCTGAAGGAGGATCCTCTCCGCTATCCGAAATATTAAGTTTAACAGTGTTGGATATCATATATAATTCTACAGGATAAACAATATGTTTTTTTTGTAATCATAAATGTACATTGTGCCACAGAAGATAAGGATGACAAAATCAAGGATGAGTTCTATGAAGAATTAGAATGCATATTTGATAGTCTTTCATGATATCATATGAAAATTGTCCTAGGAGATTTTAATGCAAAAGTGGGGTGGGAAGATATATTCAGGCCAATAATATGCAAATTCAGTCTTCATGAAGATAATAACGACAATGGCATTACGAGTAGATTAGTCACCTTTGCCACATCAAAGAACCTTATTGTTAAGAGCACAACATTCCAGCATAAGGATATTCATATAAATACAGCTGGATGTCCCCAGATGGTGAATCTCACAACCAGATAGATCATGTATTAGTGAAAAAATGGTGGCACAATAGCATCATCAATGTTAGATCAGTTAGAGGGACAGACTGCAATTCAGATTATCATCTGGTCAGGGTGAAAATCAGACAATAATTATTGCTGATGAGAGGAACAAATGCTAAAGATGATTCTGAAAAAAATGAGAAATGATAAAATGTGACAAGAATACAGAATCAAAATTGGTAATAGATTTGAAATACTGCAATCTTCAGATGAGAATCAGGCAACTGAAGAAGAAGCTGATATAAATAAAGAATGGGATGCTATAAGATATACTATTAAATTATCAGCATCAGAAAGTGTCAGTTGTTTAAAAAGGAGGCAATACAAAAAATAGTTTGACGATGAATATGCTGACATTGTAAAGAAAATAAAGTAAGCAAAAATGAATTGGTTACATGAGCCAAATGAAGTGAATTTAGAAAAATGAGGTAGTATTAGAAGGGAAACCACCAGGTTATTAAAGAGTAAAAGAGAGGGAATATTTGAGAGAGAAGATTAATGTTCTTGAAATTAATGCAAAAAAAAAAATAGGAATATCAGATAATTATATCAGGGAATTAGGATAGAGAAGAATTAAGAGGGAAAAGTTATATAGTATCCTTATGGAGTTTGGAATTCCTAAACAGTTAGACTTATACGAATGTGTCTAAATGACACACAGAGTAGAGTTCATGTAGGCAAACAGTTTTTGAACACTTTTCAAATTCACATTGGGTTAAAGCAAGAAGGTACACTATCTCCTCTACTATTCAATTTTTTACTAGAATATGCCATCAAATCTGTAGAGGATGAAGTAGGCCTACAATTCAGTGATATTAATAAACTGTTAGTCTATATTGATGATGTAGTACTATTGGGCGATAGCGAGGAGATACTAAGAGCCAACATGCACACTCTATTGAATAACACTAAGAAATTGAGACTGGAAGTAAACATCAATAAAACTAAATACATGATTACACATAGAAATACATTATATAATGGAAATGGACAGCTAATGACAAATGAAGTAAATTTTGAAGAAGTAACTAATTCAAATATTTAGGAACAATGATTACAAATAGGAATCAGATGCACAAAGAAATTAAACATAGGCTCAATTCTGGAAATGCGTAGGGCCTACAATTATGCATTACAGGGACTGAAAATGTATAAAAATATTATTCTCCCAGTTATATTATATGGATGCGAGACATGGACTCTTACTTTAAGGGAGGAAAAAAAATAAATGATGAGTATTTGAGAATAAAGTTCTTAGGAAGATTTTGGACCAAAGAGAGATGAACAGACAGGTGAATGGAGAAAACTACTACATGACATTGAGCTGCATGATCTTTATAGGAAGCCAGATATAATAAGAACAGATAAGACGCGTAGACTGTGATGGGTAGGATATATGGCACGAATGGGGAATGAAAGAGGTGCATGGAAGCTTCTTGTAGGAAAATCAAAGATAAAATGCTCAGTTGGTAGACCAAGAATGAGGTGGGAGAATAATATTAACCATGATTTATGGGAATTAGATTACATAGGGGATTGGAAAACATTAGCTCAAGATAGGAATGTGTGGATATCTTATGTCCACAGAGTCATGAATCTACAGGTTTGATAGAGCCGGGAGTTAATTAGTTAATTTATCATACAAGCTATTTTACCTACTACTTCATCTCTTTACCTGGGCCTACCAAAGACACAAGATTGTAATTTTTTTAAGAATTATAATATTGAAAATATGGGTTTTGCCTAATTTTTAATTAATTACGATAATTTTAGATTACATATAAAGATTTTCTTACCTCAACATGTTCTGTAATACAACCCAATGTTGCAGTTGATTGCTCCAATGTATCAGATAGTTTACCATAAAATACGCCACATACTTCAGTCATCCCATATGCTGGCTGTAGAATTATTATAATTATTATCATTATATGCAAAGAAAAATATTGATGGAATTATTATTAATTTATTATGAAACTTTTTTCCCAATAACACTGGTCTACACTGAGTTAAAAATAGTTAATTCCTATTCATTTTGATGTGAAATAAACAAATATGTTATGATGATCTTGATGAAGATTTTCGGGCTGTAGGCTGTGGTTGTGAAGCTTGTAGTTCCCCGACGTTTTGCCAGAGACTGCATCAAGGATCCTTGAGGATGCCAAACGCAGTCTCTGGTGAAACGTCGGAGAACTACAAGCCTCACGACCACGGCCTACAGCCCGAAAATCTTCATCAAGATCATCATAGCAACTCTGGCCGTGAAAGTCTGCGTGAATACAAACAAATATGTTGTTTAAAATATTTATCATTCTCTTGCTAAACAGGAATTAATTTTTGTAATAGAGGGAAATTTTATAATGTTGGTAATTATTTTATTGTTACAAATATAGGCTGTAAACACTAAACTGCAGCCACTGATTCTCCGGCCTTGACGTTTTCACAACAGTGTTGCCAATATGGATATTCAGTGGGAGTGGCCGCTTTATGTATGCGATTATCAGACATACAGCTGACAACATCTCAGCAATTTCAAACCTTACTAGCCCGCTATAACTGCGTCAAGAGCAGTGATTGGTTGTGGGAAACATTCACTCCCACTACAACCATTTTCTTATTGGCAGTAGAGGGCGAGTTCTGCCTTTACCCCTCATACACCTAAACTTCAGAGCCGGAGAATCAGTGGCTCGGGTATAAGTAAACAATATTTTATTTAATATTAAGGAAGTGACACTATGAGATGAATCATAACTGCTACTCCTGCTTGTGCATGAATATGTTTTTTACACCACTATAAATCTGAATGTAATTTTGAGTTTCTTTGGTGCCTTGTAATTTCTTTTTTGCTTCTGATATTACAGCTAACGAAATCCCCTTTTTGCACAATATATCATCTACTTGATCATCTTTATTGTTAATGCCTTGTACATTCCATGTGCTAAAAAGCAAAATTTTTTTTTTCTTCCAAGAATTGGCCTTTTTCATGCTTTGGTCGTCATAAGTTTGATCCTTCCGGGAAATTCTCGTATAAGACTTGATAGCATAATAATAGTCCCTTCGATTGGTTGCTGGCCAAAGGAATGCAAGACCAGTGATGGGGCTGCCATCTTAGGGTCGAATGTTTGAACGCATTAGACAGTAAAAGGCGTTCTCTGCTGATAAAGTTTTTATCCAAACACATTTTTCTTACTCAGAAATCTATTCACGCGGTAATAATTGTAAGCTACCTGACAAGGTACCTTAAGATCGTAGCTCAAGATATAAACTTATGTGAAAATCCCGAAGGGAACCGATGGTAACCGATGTAGTTTGAAACTTATCCAAGATGTCGGACCTTGAAGACTTCGATCATGTTTTCGGTATACGCGGAGAAGAGGAATTTGATAGAGTCTACCAAAGAATTCAACTGGAAGAACAGGAGAATCGGCGTAATATTGCGCGTCACAGACGTGTTTGTATACGGTATTATTTGCAGGATGCAAGCATAAATGCATTCCTCTATAGCAGACGAAAATAACGGAAGTGATTTTATCGCTGAGAATTCTGGGTAATTCGTTGCCAATATTACGAAAACGTCAACATTCATGCATGACCGGTAAGGCGGCCGTTAATTCGATCTCAGCTCACCAGTGATTGGAAGTAATTTGAGTAGAGACTAATGTATTTGACCCTTTAGAGCCTCTGTTCAGGCTTTGAAGACTACGCCAATTTTGTAATATATTAAACAGTACCAACTAAATTGGAAGCACCATCTTGAAAGAATGAGTTCAAATCAGATCCCCAAAGCTGTTTATAATTATATACCAAGAGGACGAAGATCTCTGGGCCGTCGTATGAAATGCTGGAGGGAAAATTTTCTATAGGATCGTAACAGGCCTTGGCCTAATACTTGGAAGGAAGAAGACACTATGAGATTTATTTTAATTATAATGTTTTGTTTAATGATTTAATTCATGATCTGGAGTTATCAAAAAGTATGAATGAACTTCTTGGCTCCAAGTGGTATATCTTGGAGAAAAATGTGAAAGTATCTGTATATAGATACCGAGAAAGAGACTTAATAATAGAATAAATACACACAAGTTGTGCATAAGGTATATAAGTTACACATGTTTTTTTGTCATCACATCCTGTTGCACTTTGCTTCATATTGTTCACAAACATCACACAACTATCACTTGCAACAGCCATGAAACTTTTTGAGGTGATACTTCCCATCTTTACGTATGCCATTTCTTCAAAATGGAAAACAACCTGGTTGTCTGCAGTGATATACATGGTCTAAAGCCAGTATTTACCCGTATTTTAATAGTAATAAGGGATTATTTTATTTAATATATATATATATATATATATATATATATATATATATCTTTAATATTTTATTTTATTTTACAAGAAACATCAGTTAAAATATCATTAAAATGAATATGGATAGAAATTCATATTTTTTATCATAAATAATTGAATACAGAAACAACTGAAAATCTCACGAAAGAAGAATGAGCAGAACAAGAATACCACATTAAATCTTAAATTACCAGCCACCAGGCAAGAGATATTTAGGCAGACCCTTCAAACTTTGGATTAAGACCGTAACAGACCACTAGGTCTATCACATGAAAGGAAGAAGAAGAAGAAGAAGAATTGAACATAAGTTATTGTTGTCAATAGGCTATAGTATGGTTCTGGAAAATTTCTAGAATCAGTTGACAATTTGAAAGATTTTAAATATTAACTGCCTCCATATTTTAAAGTGATTGGGTAATTTGGATATAATAATAAAGTGAGGGTGTGGAAAGCAACGGGAAACTACTACACCTATAATTCCCTAGTAAAGCTGCAAAGCATAGCATGAAAATGCTGTGATTGCAGTGAAAGACCCGCTGTTGGACAGAATTACTATGAATGAATAAAGTGAGAAGGTGCGCCTGAATAAGCATTAAGAATATCTCTACTTTTTGATCTTGCTGAATTCGGAGATAGATTTTTCTCTTTTTCCACATTTCAGGATGTGGTATCTTTCACATTGTTTCTTGCACAGTTCACATATACAGCTTTCACAAGGCTTATGGTATTGCTTTTTTCGCACAATTCATGATGGAAACCATAGGTTGCTAATTTTATGATAATATGTCTCTGGGGTTGATTTCCTTTGTCTAGGATCTGTCCAGCATCACACTTGAGCTATGAAAAATCCTTGTGAATCTCCCTCCTCTTCTTCATTCTTTCTTCTTTAAGTTTGTTGTATGGGCCAGTGGATGGCAGCGGAAATTGCAGTCTAACGGGCGGAAGGTCTCTTTGGCAAGTTCATAAACTTTCTGGGATTTGGTGTTTGTCCCTGTGCCCAGAGCTTTCTTGAGATATATTCCTTTTACTTGTTCTAGCCTATTGAGATCGTTTTTCTTCAGTCTCTCCCATATCAGTTCTATTCCATATATTGCGATTGATACTATTTTCGCTTAAAATAGAGTCATTGCTGTATCAGTGCTAGTAGTTGTAAGTTCTTTATGTCATGCATGGCTTTGATAGCAGCAGCTACCCCGTCTTGAATATGTATCCTGAATGATGAGATTGTCGGTTGTAATGTACTCCCAGATATTTGTAGTTATTTACTGTTGTTAATGGGGTTCCATTTAGCATTAGGCCATGATTCTGTGGTAATCTTCCTCCTTTGCAGAAAATCATCTGCACAGTTTTTGTTTCATTGATGTCAAATTTGTTGTCCTCTGTCCATTTTTACAATCTTTTGAGTGCTACCTCTAATTCCTTGTCCAGAAATCTCAATACCATGTCCTCCACGTACATAATCATTTTTTTTTGTGGCAGATCCAAGACGTTGGCTTGCCTGAATGTTGAGTTCTTGTGTCATGGCTGGACGATAAAAATATAAGTTACTTTTTTTTACCATAAAATTCACCAATTATTAAGTTCACAAGAAAACTCATCACTGCCATAATGATGTCACATTATGACATCACATTGTTGTTGCATGGAATGTCGGTAGTGCAGATGACTACATCTGACAAAACATTTCCTATTACTCGATTGCAGCACCACCTACCGCATCAAATTGTGAATCCAAACCATCTGGGGACCCACTCAAACATACATACAACATTTCATCAAAATCGGTCCAGTCGTTTAGGCAGTTTTTAATTTTGGATTTCAAGTAAACTTCTACTTCTAATTGTCTGATTTCACTCACTTTTTGATAATATCTACCTCTGTTTATTTTAATAGGATATGCTGAAATTCGTTGTGAAACATCGAACATTGTGACTGCTAGAGTGATTTTTAAATTTTAACTTCATGTGATCTCCTACACCTAATGGTTTTAGAGGGTCCAATTGTGAATCTAAAACATCCAGAGACCGACTCAAACAAACACAACATTTTTTATCAAAATCGGTGCAGTCATTTAGGCAGTTTTTAATTTCAGATTTCAAGTAAACCCCCACTTCTAACAGTCGGATTTTGCTGATATTTTGATAATACACACCTCGGTTTATTTTAATTCGAAATTCCGAGTTTTGTTGTGAAACATCGAAAATTGTGATCGCTAGAGCGATTTTTAAATTTTTGTTTCACGTGAGCTCCTACAACTAATGATTTTACACCATAATAGATAATGGCTAATCACTTGCCGCATCTGAAACCCTGTATACACAAATTTTCATGAATATCAGTTGAACAGTTTAGAAGTCTATAAAGAGTAGGCAGACACACAAACATTCTTATGTATAATTATAGATTAATTTTTATTCACATGCTAAAACAATGTTGCTCTAAGTCATAGGTATTCATTTAACACTATTTTCTAAATTTAGGTCATTATCACCATATTTTAAACCTGAACTTGCAAAACCCAACAAGTTTTACTCAGAAGTCTATTATTTCAGATTTGAGGTTCTTTTACATGTCATAAACCCAGTGGTTTAGTTGGGGAGAGACCTGGGGGGTATGTGATCCCCCAAATATTTGGGGTGGATTTTATGAGTCTGTTCTCATATAATTAACTACAACAATATCACTGGAACCATCTATATATGTACAGGGTGTGTATAAATTAGACTGACAAACTTTGGGATCTGATAGATAACCTTCATTGCAGTATATTTTGTTAAGGAACCTATGGACTGAATCACTTTGTTTCAGAGCTAAAGGGATCTTACAGGAATGAATTGAAGGAAACGGATAAACACTCCTTTCAGTCAAAGAGGGGTTTGTCATTACTACTATCGCTTGGTTTGTTTACTTCTGGAGCTCAGCAGCATTCGGAACCTATTACAGTAAGTTTGTTTACATCCATTGGTGCGATCTGTTGGATAGGTAGGGGTGGGTCCACTGACTGGCCGGCATGCTCGCATGACCTGATCTGCCTACATTTCTTTTTGTGGGACTACATGAAGGCAACGGTTTATGAAATCGATATTGACTCTGAAGAAGATCTTGTAGCACGCATTGTCAGCGCAGCAGCTAAAATAAGGAAAACCTGTGGCATCTTTAGAAGGGTATGACAAAGCATGGCACATTGATGCACTGTTTGTCTGGATGTCAATGGGCGTGCGTTCCAGTACATGTGATGAGAGACAATAAGCTGGGCCCATCCTGACAATGCAACACTGGAGTGAGTGTTTTTATTTATTTATTTTAGAATTAAGTATGTTTTGTTTCTGCTTGTCTGTGAAGTGTTTGGATAACAAACAAAATTATGTGACACAGAATGAGTTGTTACTTGCACGTACCTACTTCCTTCCATCCCTTGCACTGAAACAAAGCATCACAACCTATAGCTTCCTTAACAAAATATGCTTCTATGAAGGTTAACTATCTGCTCCCAAAGTTTGTCGGTCTAATTTAGAAACACCCTGCATATATATATATATTACCAAAATATCTTTAAAGAAAATTCTTGTCCTATATTAGTATGGTAGCTACTATAAGGATGAGTCTCCCCAATTTTTTTTATAATTAAAGCACTGCAAAAATCTATGACATCGGATCTATGGTTTTTACCCCTTTTGAAAGTAGTCAGCATTCAGATTTTTATTTTTTACACATCTATCAATCTTGGCCAGTTTTGAATCTGTGTATCTCAAAACAAGGTGAACATAATACCACTAGTTCTTCAAGATTGAATATTACTCATAATTTGTTACATACCACCAAATGTTTAACATTTAAAGTTTCTTTTATATCCATTGCCAACTGTTGGAAACATGGGGCTCCTCCATATAGTGCACACTCTAATGATGTTATACTTTTAAAGTTTTGCTCCTTTAACTTTTCAATCATTTCCGTGTATATAAAAGGAATTGCATACATGTGTGTGCATCTAGAAAATTCAAAGTTTAAATCAATTAATTGAATATGTTAAATAATTAACTGCATATAATCAAAAGATTCTAGTAAGTTTTGTTTTGATGATGAGGAAGAAACATCATAAAATCAACATTCTGCAAAAACAATATTTCAGTTTTTAAGAACTTTAGGAAAATCCCTGCCATTGCTTTGAAGAAATAAAGAAACTAGCTTTCAGTAAGAGACTAGTTACAGTGAATTCCTTATTCTTAATTCATTATTCTTATTATATTTATAGACATTTCAATGATAAAATACTGCCTTCTTTTTTTATTTAATTAGGCTTTATATAAAAGTAATGTTTTTTTTATTTTGAATGTAAATTGATCCATTATTATTGAGTAATGGACTGAATTAACTGAATGATTTCAGCATAATAAAGAAAATGCATTTAATTGATCAAGTTATTCTTAAAGTTAAGAGATTATTCTGCACTGAAAAAAATTACTATACACTTCAATATAATTTCATTTTTTGATGTTATATTTAAATATTATACTTTCTAATAATGGACAATATTATTTGAAACTAAAGTTCAAGTCCCGGTTCAAGCATTCATTTTTCTTTTCAAAATAATTTGATTTGTGTAGTAATAACTACATTTTTTTTAGTTCTCTTTAGAGTATCTCACTTTTAATCTTAGCAATTATCTTGCTTATGCATTCTCTCCAAGTTTCATCTATTAATCAAACCTTCTTAATCAACAATGAAAAAAAAAAGATTTTGACTCATCCCCTCACAAAAATTTCATTTTATGAAACTCCATCTTACTGGCCCTTCATAAAGAATTTAAAACACTAATTGGTTATAAAAATATTAGTAAAGGAAGAACATTTTCAACAATTTTCTAGGGGGGCTTTAATTATAATGACAGGTCTTATTAAATGATTCCATCTCTATAACCAAGCGTTAATATAATAAAGTTAAGAAAGCTACTACCACTAAAATACAAATTAATAAAATTAAGCTAATAATAAATATTATAAATAATTCCAATACTATCTTATAAATAACTTACATAACCAGATTCTAGTTAAAAGAGGAATTAAACCTCTAATTAGTGCTTTCAAAACACGGTACTTTCTAAGATTTAACTACACTTAATTTTAAGTTGTCTGAATAGCCACTATTTAAATTAAGTCAATATATTTACCTAATGTCTTATTTATAAGCGATAGATTAATTCATTAGAGTTTATTACTTTCTTTGTATACATTTTTTATTTTCTTTTCATGTATAGGAGATTTGAGCATACATTATTCCATTCATTTAATTTTAATTGTATTTAATTTTATTGTATTATTAGACATTATTTTCATTTATTGTTCAGTTTTACCAGATAATTAATTGTCTAGTATGTACTGTTATTGTAATTTTTTGTATTTAAATGTAACATATGTTTGCCCTGATGAGTGGGAGGGAAAGCCTCATGCCTTAACTCCACCAGGCTAAATAAATCAAATGTTTCATACCTCTCCTCATATTAATCTTCTTACTAAAATTAAATCTCATAGTGATTATTTCTATAAAAGTTCAATAAATCTATTCTATTCTATTCTAAATTGCAGCTAACCCAAATTTGTCTAGACAATATCAGAACATGAATAAACCCCTTATATCAAGACAACAGCAAATTGTGCTGCAAGGATCCCAGCTCATATTGAAATTATTGAATATGGCAATAAACTTCCTTTCCAAAAAGAGAGATACAATTATTTGTAAACTGCAAATAAACAAGATTTAACTTCTAAAATCCAAGGCATAAAAAAATAATTAAAATTAAAACTCAATAAATAGTAAATATAAAACTAGAAATAAACATTTTTGCAAATATCTCCTCTAGTTTCACATCCTAACAATGCCAAGAAAGTTGTAACTTCATTCTATCTCTTCGATGACCACCATTACTTACCTGACCACTTTTATAAAATAGGAATCAACAGCATTAGCCCTATTGCACACTGACATACAGAGTCAGAGTCCTGGTTCAAGTATTAATTTTTCTTTTCAAAAAATAAATCTCTCGAGGAGTGGAATATGTTAAACTAAATATAACATCAGAATATTAAGTTTTACTGCTTAAAAGTAATGTAAAATTCTCATTAAAAATACTTTGAATAGAAGTCATCTGATGGTGTTGATAATAGCAAGAACTATCTGTCTTCAGACATAAGAGAATTATGTAAGTGGAAAGAAAATTTAGCAGTTGTATCGGGTCTTGAATGGTGTAATGGATTGCATGCTGATATACAGAGTCAGGTGTTCAGGGTTTGGTTCCCGGTTCAAGTGTTCATTTTTCTTTAAAAAAAAAGCATTGCTGTATTGTTACTTATGAAATGAAGGACAATTACTGAACTAAGAACAGCTGGACAAGAACAAACAATAGAATAAGAATAGATTTACTTAGCCTGGTGGAGTTAAGGCCATATGGCCTTCTCTTCCACTCACCAGGACAAACATATATTACCGTACATTTAAATACAGAAAATTACAATAACAGTACGTACTAAATAATTAATTATCTGGTCAAACTGAACAATAATGAAAATAATGTCTAATAATACAATAAAATTAAATACAATTAAAATTAAACTACCACAACTATGATGGAAGGATGTCACCATACCCCCGGACCTAAAGTGAATGAACAAGCAACAAGCTACCAGCTTTCATGCGTAGAGGAAGAAGAGGAAGAAAATTAAACTAATGGAATAATGTATACTCCAAAGAATAACAGCTCGAATCTACTATATATAAAAAGAAAAGAAAAAAAATATATACAAAGAAAGTAATGAACTCTAATGAATTAATATATCGCTTATATATAAGACATTAGGTAAATCAAGACAAAGAAGCAAAACTGTGAACTAGGAGAACAAATTTTGCAAGCTAAATAAATAAAACTCATCCTAATTGACAACAATCACTCACTCAATCAATCAATCAATCAATCAATAAAGTAATAATCTATTATAGATCTTAGTAATTTGGATGAAAAAAAAATATTTTTCGTTTAATTGATGAATGAATGGTCATTAATTACCTCTCTGCTATTATTCCTTGTAACATCTTGACTGAATCAAATACAGGATATGGTATTACTATAGCAGCACCTGTGACAACTCCTGTCAATATACCAAACACAGTTGCAGCTGTGTGGCAGAACTGAGTTGTAATAAGAATCTTGGACTGAAAAGTGAAATTAAAATTATATTTGCATTTAAATATCATAAAATATTTTAAAGCTCATATCAAAAACAAAATTTAAATATTTGATCTTATCTCAATTTAACTCAGAAAGTAAACCATTAGGTTTTTATTTAAAGAATAAAAAGAAGGAATATTGAGAAAGAAGATCAATGAATCCAAAATAATTGAATGCAAAAAAATAGAAACGTCATAAAATTATATTAGTGAATTAGGATAGAAGGGAAAGGGTTTCAGTCTAGAACAAATATAATTAGAAATGAAAATGACATGTGATTGCAAATTCCAAAGAGTATATTAAATAGAAGAAATAAAGTACTTTAGATTAGATTAGACTTATTTATTTAGCCTGGTGGAGTTAAGGCCATGTGGCCTTCTCTTCCACTCACCAGGACAAGCATATATCACATCAGAATATAACAATCTCAATTAACTCTAATATTAAATACTAAATAAAAATTTGATCAAAAAGATAATATCTATTATATTACAATCTATAATGCAACCAGTTAATGATAGTTAAAATTAAGACTAAAACTAATAATAAAATGTATACAAGCAAGACATATTAAATTGTCCCTGTCTAATGTATATAAAAAAACAAAGAAAAATAATGAGATATAGAAAACTAATTTTACGTTTGTACAATATTTAAAACAAAACAAAAGTAAATATTTGTTAATCTTAATATTATTTTCATAGATAATTAAATTTATTAACTTGTTAAAAGAATACTATCAGTGAGGTGTTATAAGTTAGTTTGCTATTAAATAATTCTTTAATTTGTTTTTGAAGGATGTTATAGTTTGACAGTCTCTGACATAGGTCGGAAGGGAATTCCATGTTTTGGTAAGTGAGACCGTAAAAGATAATGAATAATATACAGTGTGATGAGGAGGGATATAAAGGACAATGTGCTGATGGGATCGAGTGTCAAGATTATGTGTGTCGGATAGTCTGATGAAGCGGCGTGATAAATAATTAGGTGATGATGTGTGAAGTATTTTATAGAGAAGGGATAGGGAATGGACAGTTCTACGATCTCTTAGACGAAGCCACGATAATTGTTCCAGGGACGGTGTAACATGGTCAAATTTGCGAATACCACAAATAAAACGTGCGCAAGAATTATGAACACGTTGAAGTCTTTGAGTGAAAATAATATTTAAGTCTGTAAAAAGAGTGTCACAATAATCAAAATGGGGCATTGCAAGTGTTTCTACTAACATTTTCCTAAGGGCGAATGGCAAACAATTTCTTACGTGATTTAATGAATGTATTATTGAGAAGACTGTTTTGCATGTATGGTTTATTTGTGTATTCCAATTTAAGTTGTTGTCAATAAATACTCCTAGAATTTTTACTGTCTCACTATAAGGGATTTGAACTCCATTTAGTGACACATGCGAGACTGTGTTTAGGTTAATTGTAGATAATAATCTCTGGTGACCCATAATGATTGATTGTGACTTTCTAGGATTTAATTACAGTCCATATTTAACTGTCCAAGTCATTAGTGAGTCAAGATCCTCGTTAATTTTGGAAACAGCGTCATTTAGAGAATATTTGTCTGTGTGGATGTAGATTTGCATGTCGTCTGCAAATAAATTATGTTTGCAATGCTTTAGGGAGTTAGATATGTCATTTATGTAGATTGAAAAAAGTAAAGGTCCAAGCACCGAACCCTGTGGAACCCCAGCTTTACAGAAGGACCAAGAAGAACATAATGCATGATTTCCTACAACAGATTGCTGGCGCTCATGAAGGTAGGAATTGAACCATTGCGTGGCACTATCAGAGAGTAAGAGGTTTTTAAGTTTATGCAACAATAAGTCCAAGTCTACCGTGTCGAATGCTTTACTAAAGTCCAGTAGTGTAAGAATGGTAAGTTTTCGATTATCAGCAGCTTCGCGTATGTCTTCGCAGATATTTAGTAGAGCAGTATTTGTATTGTGTCCTGTCCTGAATCCTGACTGAAATTGATCTAGAAGGTTGTGTTCATTTAAGTAGTCAGTCAGTTGTTTATGGACTAATCGTTCCAGAGCTTTTGAAAGGGTAGGTAAAATGCTAATGGGTCGAAAGTCGTTCGGAGTTGAGGGCGTTTTAACTTTAGGCAGTGGGCGTACGAGGGCTTGTTTCCACAATGAGGGATATGTAGAAGTTTGTAGTGAGGAGTTAAAAATGTGAGTTATAGTAGGTAGTATAGCTTCAATTATTTTATTCAGTAAAGTAATATTTATACGGTCAGTTCCTTCTGCTTTGGATTTTATTCGCATGATGGCTTTCTTTACGTCGTAATCTGTAACATATGAGAAGTGGAAATGTTCTCTGTCGGGTTGATTTGTCAGTGATAATTCATTTATTGTTTGTTCTTTATCCTTTGGAGTAGTAGTTATACCTGTGAAGTGATTATTGAGTGTGTCCAGGGAAACAGGTAATTTGTCTACCTGTGTGTCTTTTCTCCCAATTCCCATTCTATTCAAGTTTTTCCAGATTTCTGAAGTATTGGTATCTGTTAGGCTGTATAAATGTCTAAGTTTGGCGTTTCTTATAGCTTGATTTGTCTTGTTACGTAACTGTTTATATTGAGTGAGATTTGTGTCTGTTTTGTCGAGTCTATATTTCTTATGTGCTGTGTCTCTATCAGTCATCAAGTTACGAATTGAAAGAGTCATCCAGGGTGCAGGGTGTCGTTTCACGAGTTTAGTTTTTAGTGGGGCGTGTCTGTTGTATAATTGTAGTATAAAGTCATTTAGTGTCTCAACTTTTTCATCTACAGAATGCAGCGTCCATATTGAATGCCACGACATCTGCATAGCTTCTTCAATCAGGGATGCATTGTCTATAATTATGTTTTAAGTCTCTATACGTAATAGTCTTTCGAGTCGGTTTAGGGCACTGCAGTGAATATGCTAAGAATATAATATCATGTGCCGATATTCCCGGGGCTGGCAGTTGCCCGTGAGTAAGTACTCTGTCTGGATTATTAGTTGCAATTAAGTCAAGTAAACGTCTCAGAGTGATGAGTGTGATGTGTAGGTCGTAGGGGGTAGGAGAGTCATATCACAAGACTGGAAAGTAGCCATCAGTGTTTGTGTATGTCTGTTATCAGTGTCTAGTATATTTATATTAAAGTCGTCCAAAACGATAACGTGTTCATATTGTATTCGTGCGTTTTGTAAAGTGGACTCAATTTCAGCAATGGCTTTTATTTTAGGAGGTTGGTATACTACACAGAGAAGACATTTTTTGAAACTGACAAATATTTCTATGAACATAATTTCGGCAGATGGTTCGTTATTAGATAGATACACAATTTTAGGAGTAAGGTCTGTTCTAACGAAGGCTCCAATACCGCCCCCGCGACTGTAAACACGATCGTGTCTAAGAAAAGTATAACCATCCATGTTAATTAAAGAAGAGGTAATGGTGGGATTTAGCCACGTTTCAGATATAAGAATAGCATTGAAATTCAAAGAGAAGAAAATTGTTCTGATTTCATCTAAATGTGCAGTTATACTTTGAGCATTGAAATGGACTACCTGCAAGGAAGTAGGATATGGGAATAAAGCTCTTTCTAAAACATCCCTTGAAGTAGTGCGGACGAGAAGGGGTGTGGGAAGGTTATTGTCCTGTAGCTTGTCACAGACTGTCAAAAGAAAATCATTAATTAAACGAAAAATGGTCCTAAAATATTTCAACAAAATTACAAACTAATTTTATATACTATTAATAAAATGTTTAAAGTGATAACTGTCGGTTATTCACTGGCCGTGTTCACACATATTATATATCTGACGCCCGGAAAATAATACATTTGTTGTCTCCTTCTTTAACATGGATTGCACCGTCAATTGTCCACACATTCGTTACACCATGATTTGGAGATGCATTCTTTTACTAGCTTATACCTCATTTGAGTTAAGTCTTCCCTTATTGTAACACCACTGCCTTTCAGTTGTTTTTTGTTCTGGAAAATCTCTCTCCTTTTTCTATAACTGACAAATTTGACGATAACCGGCCGAGGCCGGTCTGCCTTTCTCCCCACACAATGGCTCATGTCAATATCACAAGTTTCTAATTTAATACCTATTTTAGATGCCACATCAATAGCTATTTTGTCCGTGTCCTCAGCGTCCTTCTCAGGGATGGCAAAGATACGTAGACATTGGCGTCGTTGGTACTTTACTAAACTATTAAAATTGAGGATATTGTAGATGGTGATTTACAGACAACAGAAATATTAGTCACAGAGCCAAGTGGTATAGAGGTTGAAATGGCATTAGAAAAATTAGATTTTAGAAGATTAGGTTCAGATAGATCCCAGCAGAACTGATAAAATCAGGGGAGAAAATTGATTGGCAAGATACATCAATTGCTTAATATGATTTGGGAAAAAAAAGAGGCTCTTCCTTTCTATAAGAATGGAGGTAAAACTGATTGCAACAATTATAGGGGCATCTCATTATTCCCAACTTCATACAAAATTTTAACAATATATTAGTATCTAGGTTTATTTCCTACATTGGTCACATAACAGGTGATCAACAATGTGGATTTAGAAGAAATAAGTATACAATAGATCAGAATTTTAATATAAGACAGATTTTAGAAAAGAAATGAGAATATAACAGCACTGTAAATCATTTATATGTAGATTTACTTAAGAGAAAGAAGATGTATAGTATCGTGTTGGAGTTTGGAATTTCTAAAACATTAGTTAGACTTATTAAAATGTATCTAAGTGGCAGAACGACTAGGATACGGGTAGGAAACCATTTTTCAGATACTTTTGAAATTTCCAATGGATTAAAGGAAGGAGATGCACTGTCTCCTCTATTATTCAGTTTTATACTAGAACATGCCATCATATCTTTAGAGGATAAATAAGGTGTATAACTCAATGGTATTAATAAGCTGTTAGTATACAGGGTGAACGATAATTACACTGACAAACTTCAGGGGCTGACTCCTGACTGGAAATGAAGGAAAAAAGGTACTATAAACATGTGTCTGGAAATGAATGATGTGCATGCAATGACAATAAATTGTCCCGGCACACAGTACATAGCATAATTATATCATGGATTGCCTCACTCTTTCGCATGTTCCGGTCTCTCTCTAAATAGCATCACAGGCGATGTGGACAC
>JASPKZ010004177.1:857500-955000 GCA_030220185.1 Diploptera punctata | reverse complement strand
TTTCTACCAAAAATTATCTCGTTATCTAGGATTACTGTAATAATAATTATACACTATGTACACTTAATCCCCTTAAAAAAAAGAAACGAATCAGTTGCAAATATAAATTACTAGAATACCGAGATTGCGCATGCGCGATTTATACAGGCGAAGGTTCAACAGAGTGCGTAATTGAATTCTGGCTGTCGTCTATACAGGGTGAATTTTAGTTACAC
This sequence comes from Diploptera punctata, assembly GCA_030220185.1. Lineage (NCBI taxonomy): Eukaryota > Metazoa > Arthropoda > Insecta > Blattodea > Blaberidae > Diploptera > Diploptera punctata. The sequence goes on along the minus strand of JASPKZ010004177.1, from coordinate 954,785 downwards.
CGACAAACTGCAGGGACTGATTCCTGACTGGAAATGGAGAAAAAAATTCTTATGAATAAATGTCAATTAATGCATCGTTGCCACGGTAGATGGTCACAGATGAATGGCCCTGTTGCATGGCCTGCTAGATCGCCGGGCTTAAACCCCCTGGATTTTACCTCTGGGGGCATCTAAAAGCGTTGTGTATGCTGAACCAGTTCCTCATGTGCATACTCTTCAACAGCGTGTCCACGTCGCCTGTGACGCTATTCCGAGAGGGATCGGAACATGGGAAAGAGTGAGTCAATCGACGTGGGAACGCGTGCATTTCATCCCATGGAGGCCACTTTGAACATATGTTGTGACGTGGATGCGATTATGCTATGAACTGTGTGCCGGGATGATTCGTTGTCGTTGCACACACACATCGTTCATTTCCGGACACATGATTATAGGACCTTTTTTCTTTAATTTCCAGTCAGGAATCAATCCCTGGAGTTTGTCGGTGTAATTACCGTTTACTCTCTGTATTATATTCCTATCTGTAGCATGAAAAATTGAAATAAATATATTAAATATTTGCGAAGGATAAAATTAAGGTCATCATCATCATCATCACTCCAGGGTTAGGCAATTGCCCGTTCCGACTTCATATTGCATCAGCCCAACGTCTTCTAGGTCTTCCAACATCACGCCTTCCTCTTGCTTGATAGTTCCTGGCTAACAATGGATATCTCTCCTTACTCATTCCATCCATGTGATCAATCCATTTCTGTCTGTAATTCGTGACTTTATCCAATAAAGGCTGTACTTTCAATTCTTCTCTTATATCCTCATTTCTTATTCTATCAAGTCTTGTACATCCTTTTACTTGTCTTAGGAACCGCATCTCTGCCGTCTGTATTCTATCCTTCTGTCTTTTCACTGGAGCCCAAGTTTCACATCCATACAATATTGTGGGAACCGCCATAACATTATACATTTTTATCTTGGTTTCTTTTCTAATTTTATTTTTGAATGTTCTCTGTATTGTTCCACACACCATCTGAAATTTATTTATTTTGGAGTCAATATCTCTTTCCACATTGTAGCCAACATCACAGCCCAAATATTTGAAACTAGACACCTGTTCTATACTTTGATTTTCTAAAATAATTTTGATTCTCACTGGATCTCTTCCTCTAAAAGCCATGGTCTTCGTTTTCCTTACAGAAATCTTTAGATCGTATAACTTACATATTTCATTTAATGCATGCATTGATTTCTGTAAGTCGTCTTCATTTTTCTGTATTATGATTACATCGTCAGCAAATAGAAGATTATTTATGCACACTTTATTATCTATTCTTATTCCTGGATTTACTAAAACTTTCCATTTATTTAAAATATCGTCTATATATATATTAAACAAAGTGGGTGATAAACTACATCCTTGTCGTAATCCAGTATTTGTTTTGATTGCATCTGTTCTTTTGAATCCAGTATCTATAATTATATTTGTGTCTTCATATAATTTCTTTATTGTTTCAACAAGGCACAGCGGGTATCCTTTCATTCGTAATATTTCCCATAATTTTTGTCTGTTTACTCGATCGAAGGCCTTATCCAAATCTATAAATCCTATGTGAGTTTCTAAGTTATGTTCTCTTCTCTTTTCTATGAGTTGTTTCAGTGTAAAGACATTGTCTATACATGACCTTCCCTTTCTGAATCCACTTTGATTTTCACTTATTATTACTTCTGTTATGTTTCTCAATCTATTATTTATTATTTTCGTATATATCTTGTAGCCAGTATTCATTAAGCTAATCCCTCTGTAATTCTCGCAATTTCTTCGGTCTCCTCTTTTGAATATATTCTTCACAATTGCTGTTTTCCAAGTGGTTGGAATCCCATAGGTCTGCCAACATATATTAATTAGATGAAGTATTCGTAGTTTACACAATATTCCACTATATTTGATTAATTCCATATTTATATTATCTAATCCTGTTGCTTTCCTATTCTTAGTGGTTTTCAAAGCCATTTCTAATTCATTTATGTCTATTACATCAATATTTTCCACTTTTATTTCTTCCTCATTGTTCTCTTTTCCTTCAATTTCCTCTTTTTTCCAAAGTTTTTCATAATGTTGGATCCATTCTTGTTCTGGGATTATATTCAATCTGGCAGAATCTTTCTCAGTCTGATTTAGATGTTTCACTAATTTATAACCTATTTCTTGTCTTCCATACATATCATGTTCTACTGAGCTTATGAATTTATCCCATGACTCCTGATGGGCTTTTCTTATAATGCTTTTAGCAATTCTCCTTTTCGTTTTATATTCTTCATAAGATTCTTCTGTTTTCAGTCGTAAGTATGTATGATATGCTTTTTGTTTTTCATTCACTGCATTTTGTATATTCGCATTCCAAGTTCTCAAGCCCTTCCTATTTCTTATTCTATTTTTTTTCCTTTTTCTCCTAATATCTCATTTGCTGTTTTATGTATTACATTTGATATATTTTCCCATTCAATATTTGTATCTTCTGATGTCGCTATCTCTGATATATATTTATTCATTCTGCTTTCATAATGTTGTCTAATACTTTGATCTTGTAATAAATATACTTTATATACTTCTTCTTGGTTTCTTTTGTTCTTCATGTTATTTTTCCGCCATTTAGCTATTATGTTTATTTTGCTTATCACGAGATAGTGATCAGAGTATATATCGCTGCCTCTATGTACTCTCACATCTTTTACCAAGGCTCCTAGCTTGTTGTTTACGATTAAATAGTCAATTATTGATCTTGAGTTATATCCACTTCTTGTATATTTATGTATGTCCTTTTTTCGGAAATAGGTATTCATTATTTTTAATTGATTATAAGCTGAAAACTGTCTCAAATCCTGTCCATTATCATTTATTGTTATCTTCTCCATTATTTCCTATTACATTAGGTATAGGGACATTGCCTACTCTGGCATTTAAGTCTCCACTTATTATTAAATGATGATCTTTTGTATATTTATCAACTAATGTTTGTAATGTTTTATAAAATTTTTTTGTTTCTTCTTTCTTACCTTCCTCTGGGGCATACACAGCAATTATCATCATATATCCTCTTTCAATTTTAAATCTGGCTATCAGGATTCTTTCATTTATAAACTCATAGCTATTCAATTTGTTCTTCCATTTTTCATCTATTAAAATTGCTACTCCACACTGCGCTCTTGTTGTCTGTTCTACTCCGCTATACAACATAGTATAGTGTTTTAAGTCCTTTGTTCCTTTTAGTTTCTTCTTTGTTTCTGTTATTGTTGCTATATTTATTTCTTTTTTCTTTAATTCTCTTTCTAATTCTTCTTCTTTTGTATTTATTCCCCTTACGTTCCAATTTCCTAATTTCAAAATGTCCTTTATTCCAAATCGTATCCTTTTATCTTGCTTGGGTCGGTTCCTTTTATGACAGTCCGGCTGATTTCCATGAAGCTTCTCAGTAAGATAAATGTCTCCTGGAAGCGTTACGAGCGCTTCGCAGGACAAGGATGGTGGAAGGGCTGCTTCCTCTGAGCCTCCAAACATGCTCCTCTGGGTATCCACCCCCCAAGAGAGGGCTGCTTCTTCCGCTCTTCAAGCCCTACAAGTTTTGCTGTGCTATTCCTTGTCGCCCTGTTGACCGTTGAAGACTTGACGAAGATGTGGCCGCCCAATATGGATACAGACGCCATTCCTTCGTTGTGAGCTATACTTAGTTCCCCTCGCCTCTTACCCACCAGCAAGATTAACCTAAGTCAATCTTCCCCAGTAGAGTCGTCTGGTTCATCGGGTACTAAGCCCCCCCACCACGTCAAGGTGATAGCTCCTGGGGGGGAAATTAAGGTATTTTAATTATTCTCTATATATCCCGTACTTCTCCGTGTATAGACTGGGGCGCTCTCTAGTGGGAGTGTTTAACCAAGATAATTTAGTTATATAGATACCAACACGTGACATAGTCCACATATCGCCTCAGGAGACACCAAGGGTCGCATGCAAATACATTAGTCTCCACTCAAATTACTTCCAATCACTGGTGAGCTGACTCACCATGAGCAAGTGCAAAGATCGAATTAGCTACCCACTAACTGGTCATGCATGAAAGTCGTCATTTTCGTAATATTGGCAAGAAATTACCCAGAATTCTCAGCGATAAAACCACTTCCGTTATTTTCGTCTGCTAGAGGAACGCATTTACGCTTGCGTCCCGCAAATAATACCATATACAACAACGTCTGCGTCGCGCAATATTATGCCGGTTCTTCTGTTCTTCCAGTTGAATTCTTTGGTAGACTCTATCAAATTCCTCTTCTCCGCATATACCGAAAACATGATCGAAGTGTTCAAGGTCCGACATCTTGGATAAAGCAACAAGGTATGCGGCAAGGTTTCAAACTACAACGGTTCCCATCGGTTCCCTTCGGGATTCTCACGATTCGTTTCTCTCTTAAGTTACCTCGTCAGGTAGCTTATGAATTTGAACAATTATTATCGCATGAACAGATTTCTGAGTAAGAAAATCGTATTAGGATACAACTTTCTCAGCAGAGAACGCCTTTTACGGTCTAATGCGTTCATAGATTCGACCCCTAGTAGGCAACTAAGGTATTATTTGGAAGAGGGGTCGGCACTTTTTGGATAGAGGCATCTTTATTCAGGCTCGCGGTTCTTTTACGAGCCTGAAAATGTTCAGACTCCTGGAGGGAGCGACTTAAGTCGTGATTCCAAGTCCTTCGATTCCGGACTGGCTTGAACCCGCATCCCGCTGAACTAAAGGCAAGGAACATAACCACTCTCCCATCGCGGTCGATCTTTTAATCAATTTTATTAAACATATATCGTTCACCGTTTTGACCTCGGGTTATCGTCGTTGCATCTTTTTTATCAGGACCGGGTTTGATCCCCGGTAGGGAGAAATATCCTGGGTGAGATTTTTTCGAGGTTTCTCATCCCCTGAAAAACATATGAAACATATGTCGGGAAACGTTAATGTGCAAATATCCCCGAACACATTTGGTCGTCATAATCATCTTATCATATTCGCCTTGTTCAATACAAATGTATGAGTGAATGTTATGTCTTAAATGTTCTTGGTATTTTGTAGATAGCTCCGCATTGAGCTGATCCCTCATTCGGGGATCCTTGTGAGGGCAACAGAGCATGTAATTGATGTAATTCAAAGTTTAAAAATCATCTCCCGTCAGACCCGAGTGGCATGGGATAAGTAAAAATATTGAGGAATTTGGCTCTAAGGATCAGAAGCCTGGATACATAAAAAACAAGATCTAAGTAGGATAACGGCGGCAGAAATGAAATTTTTGAGATCTGTTAAAGGGTGCACTAAGGAAGACAGAATCAAGAACACAGAAATAAGACAGGAACTTGAAATATTTGCAATAACTGATAAAATAGATACATATAGACAAAAATGGAAGCAACACATAGACAGAATGAATGAAGATAGATATCCAAAACAAATAACAAAATACAAACCTAAAGGCACCCGAGATGTGGGCAGACCTAGAAAGAGATGGGCTGAAGTCGGAACGGGTCAACAGACCTAATCCATGAATGCAGATGATGATGACAAAGAGCAATGGCTCCAGAAGGAAAACCGGCTATAACGGCATGGAAGCCACTACACGTCACCCCTACACTGGTAAGCTCTGTGAATATGAGGCCAAAAGCCGGCTGGTAGGCCAAGGCTTTCTAGGCCTGATCGCGCTATGGGTATTTTTCTGGAGTTGTGTGTGTGTGTATATATATAAGTGTGTGTATTAATTTCCACATTTTTATTTTTTATTTTTGAATTTCTTTATTTTATTGTTCATGAAAATAAAGTCATCTTCCAAGTACTATATGTTTTGCCAAAGTACAGGCATGAATATTATTCTACTTTATTATTATTATTATTATTATTATTATTATTATTATTATTATTATTGTTATTGTTATTGTTATTGTTATTATTATTATTATTATTTTTTTAATAAATAGGCGACCATGTAAATAACAAAAATATTAAAAAAATCCACCTGGGATTGAACATACATCAATAGCTCTTGCTGTTTTGCTCACGTCTTGAAATAACGTGCAAGTTGCTGAAGGAAAAAATGTTACCTTGTGAATAGTGCGAAAAAATTGACTGCTTTCACCTACAGCACTGACTTTTTTTTTTAAGTATACGTGGTTTAGCTTCTATTAACTTAGAGATTTAAAGATTGGATTTCGATTGCTTTTATTCCTCAATGTTTATTAGCGAATTTCGAAGGAATGAATATATTAAGGTTGTTTTCATGAAAAAAAATATGATTTATGGATCTTCACCATCCTATCTAATAGACATTGAAAATAACTGACACAATATATATATATATATATATATATATATATATATATATATATATTATATATATATATATATATGTGTGTGTGTTAATGCTCTAGCGGCCGTAATTTTTGTTCCATCGAAACCATATTTTGCATATATCAATTAATTAAAAGTCAGTTCGAGTAATTTAATCAACAAAATAAGTCCATTAGGTGTAAAAGTTCACTTGAAATGAATATTTAAAAATCGCTCTAACTCACTGGCACTATCGAACGCGTTGGTTGATAGCCGCGCGGACATAAGCTCTTCATATATCCCTATTCTTAGTTAATGTTTTCCAATGATCCCCTGTACATTCTAATTCTCTCAAATCATACTCAATATTATTCTCCCCTGCCTCTTTTCCTCTGGTTTTCCTACAACGATTTTCTATGCCCCCTTTCATTCTCCATTCGTGCCACATATCCTGCTCATCGCAGACTATGAGACTCAACTCTTATTATATCTGGTTTCCTATAAATATCATGTAGCTTACTGCTATGTAATCTTCTCCATTCGCCTCTATGTTCATCTCTCTTTGGTCCAACATTTTTCATAAAAACGTTATTCTCTGATCCTCGTAATTATTTCTTCTCCCTTAGAATAAGAGTCCATATTTCGCATCCATATAATATAACTGGGAGAATAACAGTTTTATATATTTTCAGTTAAGTGTTTTTTGAGAGAAGTTGGTATGATAAGTCCTATAATGCATAATAGCATGCATTTTCAGAATAGAGCCTATGTTTAAATTCTTTAACGCCTCACTATTGTTTTTAATTATTGTTCTTGGTATTTGAATTCAGCCACTTTTTCAACATTTCCCTCATTTGTCATTAACTGCCCATTTCCATTACATCATTTATTTCTATGTCTGACCATATATTTAGTTTTATTGATGTAGCAGTCACAATTTTCGATGTTTCAGAACGTTCAATATATGTTATTTGAATAAACAGAGGAAGGTATTCTAAAAAATCAGCGAAATCCAGCGATTAGAAGTGGAGGTTTACCTGAAACCCGACAAAAAAACTAGCAATCACTATGTTTACTATGTTGCAATGTATACGATACAATTTAATTAACTTTTAAATTGGCAATGTATTCTATTAAAACTGAACGTGAAATTCAAGAAGCTGCCCATAAGTAAAGCCAGGTTGCTGCTCAATACGGAATGATGATCCATCCATAGTAATTCTGCCCGAAGGCAGGTCCTTCACTGCAATCATAGCATTTTCATGCTATGCTTGCAGCTTTACTAGGGAATTGTAGGTGTGGTAGCTTCCCGTTGCTTTCCACACCGATGGAGGATGAAGATGATAAGATGAATATGAATCATGATGATTGCGATGGCCATATGATTTCGGGGACCGTTTGGGGGAATGATGATAATCTCAACAAATAAACTAAAGTGATGGCATTCCAAGGACAAAAACGTATTAGAGCTAAAGTTGTTATAAATGGAAAAACAGTAGAACAAATAAATGTATTTAATTATTTGTGGCACTCTTTAGGATACAGGAAATAACATGATGTTGCAATAAAATTGGATAGATTCAGACACTTCTGTGGAACAATACAGCGAACATTACAATACAACTTAAGGCTAGAAACACTGCTAAAACTAGATATAGTGGCTGCATTTACACTGTTATTACATGGATGTGAAAGTTTGACACATATCTCTGATCAAATAAGACACATCGAAGTTTCAGAAATTAAATCTCATCCTTTGCAACTGGAAATATTTTGTGATCCAATAATGTAAGTACTGGTATCAGAAATAAATTGAACACAACCAATCACAACATTAATTTCAAAATTCAGAATAAATTGAAGATACTATGTCCTATGAATGCCAAGCACCAGGATGGCTAGAACTGTTTTATATTATAATCTTCGGGGGACAAGGAATATGGGTCGACCTTTAAAGAAATTACGTGAGCAATTTTGAATCGGAACAGGCCAATAGGTCTAATCCTTGAAGACATGATAATGATTTTATAAGATACTTGGATTTAATTTAATATATTTAATAAAGCAAAAGAAAAATCAATCAGTCTATATTATTTAAATTGGTGTCAAATTATACAACGATAGGCCTGTACAAGTGCACCCATAGACATATCTTGAACGCACATTTCTTCTAAGTCATAACTCGGCGCAGCGCTGGGTTCAAACTAGGAACCTAGTCATAATTGTGCAGTCCCTGAGCTACTGGGTTATGTGGCATGAACTGAAGACACTCATACATGTCCTGATAGGTCAGCGGTAAAGCACGCGGTCACTGTTTCTTGTAATGGAGGTCGCAGGTTCGCGTCTTCAATTATGCAGTTTTTTTCGTGATATTTGTATTAAAATGTATGAACTACAAAATTTATGCAGACATTTTAAATGGAAAATTGAAAAGTTTCAGTGAAAAATTCCTTATGGAATGTCAAAATGGATTTAGGAAAGGACGATCTTGTATTGATTCAGCATTTTCTGTTAAACTATTGCTTGAAAAAAGAAGAGAATTCAACTTAGAAACACATTTTGCTTTCATAGATTTTGAAAAAGCATTCGCACACAGTCAAGAGATCAAAACTCTTAAATATATTGGAAGACAGAAATATACCAAATTTACTTCGGCAGAACATACAAAATATTTACAAAGACAACACCATAAAGATTAAATTAAATAACAGATTTTCTGAAGAAGGAATTATAAATCGTGGTGTGAGACAAGGCTGCCCCCTATCCCCAACACTCTTTGCAATTTATATCAATGAAGTAATATGTTGCTGGAACAAAACATATAAATTTGGAATAAGAATATCAGAAAATAGAAAATTAAACACCCTATTGTTTGCAGATGACCAAATAATAATAGCAAATTCCGAAGATAATCTACAGAAAGGTCTGTATGAACTTAACAAAATTACAGAAGAATATGGATTAAAGATATCTACAGAAAAAACAAAAATTATGGCATTTCAAGGTGTAGATCCTGTCAGAAGTAAAATTGTACTGGAAATAAAATTTTGGAGCAGGTGAATAATTTTACATATCTAGGATGCAATATCTCATATGAAGAAGAAAAGGATGTAAATGCAAAAATATCTAAATTTTTAAGAATTTTAGGGTTAATAAATTCTATCTTCAAGCCACAGTTAGTCCAAAAGCATTCAAGACTGAAAGTGTATAAAACACTGGCTCTTCCAACTCTTTTGTATGATAGCGAAGTATGGACGTTGAAACAGAAGGATATACAGAGACTTAGATCTGCTGAAATGAGATATCTTCGGAGGACTGCAGGATACACACTACTAGATCACAAAAAAAAATGAAGACATCTTAGAAGAATTACACATGGAATCTTTAGAAAACAAAATTTCTGATTATAAGTCAAGATGGATACAACATGTTCATCGAATGGAAGATCACAGAATACCCAAACTAATGTTAAGATATCAACCTGCAGGAAGAAGAAGACCAGGACGTCCACTCAAAAGACTTCTGGATGGTGTTTCTCTTGAGGCCGAAACAGGTCAACAAATGGCCTAAATTCGTGAATGTACTATGATGATGATGATGATGTTTTATGAATTAAATACATCTTATTTTAACATTTGAATGAATCTATACTTTTTAAGTTCATAATTGTTTTTATACCGTTGAGGTTATAACAATGTTAAATAATATATTTTTTTACCTTGTATACTACCGTCTTACTCAACTATTTAAAATGTTCGTTGATTTTACTGAAGGCCTTTTGAAGCATGCTTTATCATCTGGAGTTGTTGTAGTAGTAGTATTGAATTATCTGTATATATCTTGTAGAGGCTTTTGCTCATTAGGCATATTTTCGTTAAGAATGTTTGTATTCTTGGCATCCTTGATAATTTCGATTTCTTCTAAAATGTTAATTTTGTGTATGTTGTTTTCTGTGTGTATAATTGACATTGTATTATCGATATTGTTGTAACTGTGGCTGTTTTCTGATATGTGTTTAGCGAAATTTTATTTGATTGTAAAAGGAGAAGGCATATGATAGTTCGCTGTTCACCAGATTTGAATCCAATCGAAAATGTGTGGGCTAAGATAAAAATTGGCCACTAATTGGCCTGCAGATGCACGAAATACGAAAGATGGCTTATGGGCACAAATTGAAGACGTCTGGGATGCTCTAGCCGATCGTCTACGTATCTGTAGAAATTTGATTGCATCAATGCCCTGCAGATTGAGAGCGGTAATAGATGCTGAGGGTTCGTACACCCGACATTGATTTTGTTTTTGTTAAAGTTTTAATTTTAGAAAATATTATTTTCTTTCCTCATTTACTTATTAGAAGAAGGTTTTAATTTATGTTTTTGTGTGTTTTGTTTGTGCATTGAAGCCATAAAACTCAAATATAAAATTAAATATGAAACTATATTACTGGCGAAATGTTATTCTAACATTCAGTTTAAAAAAAAGTAGAATGGGAATCGAACCCGTGAGATTACGAACGCAGATGATGTCTGTTAAACCTCTCGACTACGGAAACACACCAAGCCAACCTCTCTCTTTCATGTTATTTGAGTGTGCACTGCTTTAACTAGCAAAAAACCCAGTACAATTACTGAAAACGTGTTGATGTGAATACGGCTTCTGCGAGCGCTCACGTAGTTCCCCGATCGACTGATAGAAACTGCGGATGACTCATTTTTTGTCTAAGGGTGTGCGTAATAACTTACAGTTACGCATTATTTGTTTTCACTGCAATCCGATACGTTTAAGTAAGCTGGCATCAGAAATTGAGTTTCTCCAATTGAATGAAATAAATATATATTCCGAAAATCATCAAAATCTTACACAATTCGACTTGCTAAGGATTTATCTTAATCTACACACTTCTGTGCCACGGACTTTTTTTTATTTAGAGAGGCTGTATTTGGCCATATCACTTTTAGTAGCCTATTTCTATATTCAGGCATCTATGCCTTTTTTTCTTGCGTGTAATCATTTTCAGTGGCAATATATTAATACTATATGTACAAGTTATTTATAAAGAATATTTAACTCATGCCCCAAATGGGAGTCAATGACCAATCACGTTTCAATGAATTTTGTTTTACAACCAATCACAGTCATGTTTCACCTCGTAATTTATCGAATTATGTTTATCAAAATGAAGAAAGCTCCTCGTTTTTAATATTCTGAACAGGTCAGAGCATTATTTTGCAGTGACTGACCCTAAAAAATACGTTGAATGTAGCAAATAATGAACAGATTCCTTCGAACTACAAATTTGATAATTGTCTGTTCAATAATGGTGTTAATAAATAATTATTTTACTGAGTTGTTTCCTTAAAAAATAATTAGTTACCTATACTGTTGATTATAACATAGGGTAACTGCAGGTAATAACGCCACCTATTCAGATATTGAGCTGTAATTTGGAGAAATATTGTCCGGGATGTCTCTTATTTTTATATAACATTACTTGAGGTCCTAACTACCTTACATCCAAGTATAATTTAGAAAGATATAATATTTTATGAAGGAAGGGAAAAAAATCAGGAGGAGGAGGAGAAACTGGCGTTATTGCCTGCAATGAAGGTAATAACGCCACACTGAATTATTTCAAAGTATAACACATTTCTGCTGTATTTTGATACACTATTCAGCTTTAATACTAAAAATACAAGTTAAAATAACAATCTGTGTATATAATATTATCATAGACATAACAAAAATAGGATACATAAGAGTCCTCATGTAACGAGCACAGGTCTAATTACCTGATGTGATTTACCTTCACTCATCAAAATGCGCACATCCATCCTCAGACAGTGAACAAAGACCCGTTTTCAGCACAGATTTGCTATCACAGGTCTCATGGTACCAAACTTCACATTCTGTGCACTGTATCCAACTTTTCTTACACCTTTTATCAAAATAGTAACCTCCACAATCACTACAATACAGATCTTTGTGCAAACTTTTTCCTTCTTTATTAGTTGTTGCTGGTTTGGAAACACCTGATGCTGATGGTGTTTCCTTATTGAAAAGTTTCTTATTCAGAAGTACAGCTTTTACATTCACTGAACGTCTTTTCGCTTCTTTTCTGATGATCTTCGGAGTTGACAAAAACATCTGGACAGGAGATTTTTTCGGGTGTTTGGGATTTTTTTTGTTCAGAATGAGGTGCTATCACTTCTGGATTTGGCCTCTCGGACACAATGCTTGGAGCAAAAGCTGTGTCTGAAAAAATGTCCGGATTCTATGGGTGAATGCCAGTTGCTCTAAACCCAGAAGCTGCATTTTCAGGAGTTGAAGCACGATACCAGGCTTCCGAAAAAAGTTTAGGAAATTGCAATTTCCATAATAATGGCGTTATTACCTGCACACCCCACTTTGTATTTAAATTAAAATATTTGTGACACATATTTTTTTTTAAATAATAACTTACTATTAATAATGAATAGTATCAATACATATTAAGATAAAACAATAATATTGACAATGGTACTATATTGTAAGACACAACACTTACCTAACGTTTTTCTAAACGAAAATTCAAGGGTTTTCTTCACCAGAGATTAACACCACTCTTCACAAAATGACTGTTCAAGCGACACTAATGTTGCAGAATGTTTCAAGGCCGTTACCAATCCATAGGGGAAGCTTCCCTCTACTATTCTAGTAGCTTGTAAGATGCTGACACCATCGGAATATTTACAAACTAACGTTTCTAGAGGAAAATGGCGTTATTTCCTTCATGGCGTTAATACCTACAGTTACCCTACAGTTCGATTTGTTTCATTTTTTCTCCACTAGGGTGCATTCTTACAATATTGCGATCCTAGTGGTTATTGCTGATTGCGATCCTATTTGGGAATAAATATGATCAAGTTGCAGTGAAAAAACATAACTGCACATTTTTTATTTTTCAAACATTGTCATTTGCTTTAAGTATATAAATATTTTAAAATACAGGTAACTACATTTAAATAGTTATTTTTTTTAAACAAGTTAATTGTATTCGTTAAATAGTCCTAACAAATGCTATTCTTGATTTCGGAATCCTCTAGATAAATTGGAAATCACTCGTGGCATTACTTACGATAATTCAAACAGATAAGGAAAGGTAGAGGAAGTAAAGAGTTCCGTGCCTTAATCGAGTGGTATAAGACATTATTGCTTGGCGCTGAGTTGCGGACATGTGCTAATTCGAGGCCCCATCGAGGAAAAACATGTTGTTATGGAAACTGTCCAGTATGTGACCAACATCTTGATGCATTTAGATAGTTACAATAAATAGGAGATCCAGGTTGAAGAAAAACCAGTTATAACGAGTAGTGCAAACGACATATTGACATGTCACGCTTACCGTATACTAGTTGCATGATCGTCCATATATGTAAATAGCACATGTAAATGTGAAAAAGCAACCGATTGAGGGCATTCTGTGCCTGTTGCGCTATGGAGTTTACTTTAGTTTTGAGAAATTATATACAAGTTTTTAAGTGCCAGAAATATCATAGTTACGCTAATTACCGCTTGAGACGCCGATATGATGAATAATTTGGGAGTGAGTGATCACAGTCATCTTTAGATATGCATAATTAGGTACCATAATATGAGTCTTCCCGGTGGATAATGTTTACCGTGATGCTCGCCATTGATTCCGTGGTTCGCGGGTACAGATCTGGGCGGGGGTTGATGATTTTATTTAATGTGTAAAGATTCTGAATTTGGCTCATTTGTAAATAAAGTAAAATTGAAAGAATCTCAAGACTGAAATATCATTGTATTTGTAGTTAGAAAATTTAAATTCCTCGGGATGATTTAACGTACACGATTTTTATTTGAAAATCATGGAAGTAAATTTGAAGGAAAAAGGAATATGGGGCGACCGAGACTGCATTGGATAAATGGGATTTTGGAGGATGTGAGTTAGCTGAGATTCGTGGGATAGTGGCTGGTCGCCAGAGACAGAGATGCCTTGAAGATAGTTTAGAGGGAAGTCAAGGAAAGTATCGAGCTATAGTGCTGCTGGTGATGACGATTTTTATTTAAATGGGTCTAAATAATGATGATTACGGATTGTGTAAATCTTCCCTATGACTTACGAGAGACCATAGGCTAAGTTGAAGACCCATACTCTTACATCCTTCAATGATCCCTAACCGATAGCCTGTTCTCTAATTAAATTCATTAAAAATGATAAATAGTTGTTAAAATTGGAATGTTGAATAGAGTTGTTTTATTTTTAACGCGTTCCTTAAATACGCGTTTAAGTTGAAACAGCAATATATATCTGTCAGGCGCAGACTATTTTTACAATTGCTTAGGTGCGTTTTTTCTCTCTCTCTCTCTCTCTCTCCCTCTCTCTCTTCCTCTCTCTCTCTTCCTCTCTCCCTCTCTCCCTCTCTCTCTCCCCCTCTCTCTCTCCCCCCTCTCTCTCTCCCCCCTCTCTCTCCCCCTCTCTCTCTCTCCCCTCTCTCTCCCCCCCCTCTCTCTCTCTCTCTCTCTCTCTCTCTCTCTCTCTCTCTCTCTCTCTCTCTCTCTCTTATATGAACCTCCAATAATCATAAAAGTAAGGGAAAATAATGCTTATTTTCTTGTCCATTGTTGCTGGTGGAACATCTAGAGTAAATAATCAAATTCTGGCGGAATCGAACGAGTCAATCCGAATCTCCAATATTTTGAGTTTAGGTTATATCAATGACATTTATTTGTTTTGATCTTAATTTGTTTCTGTATCCTATTAAATTAAATTTGAAGCTGATACTGCTATATGTTATCATAGGTTCTAGATTCATGAGCTCAAACCCAGCCCGAATTACTGCTTTTTTTATGAGTAAAGATCCTGGACATGGTTTTACTTCGGAAAAAAAAAATAAAATCGTGGATCCTTTTTGTAGATTACGACACAAGAAAGATATTGTGGATCATTTCATGGCCAGTTCCGAATGGCGACGCTAATGGCCCCAGTCTTAATGAGTATCATTACTGTACGTCATACTTACAGGTGCATAGACAATAATCATTGTAAACTTGCTATTATTTCTCAATCGATGCTTTTAAAATTCATGACGAAACACCGTTGAGGTCACTGTGTAATATTTATAATATAATAAATAATAGTTAAAAAAACTAAACACGTTTTATTAGAAAACCGAACTAAAAAATGAAAAATAATTTTAATTTCCAACACGCTTGGGATAAAATTAAAGTGGTCAACAAAGAAATCATCTCCAACACATCTAGAATAAAACTAGTTATCTACAAAAAAAAAATTACCATCAAAAGCGTGGGGTCCTTTTTTATGGATTTTACGTTTTCTTCTTAGAGACTTTACTTTTACCAATATCTGTTTATTAACAAATATGTTAATTGATATAGAGTACCACACGCTTTTGATGGTAAAATTATTGTTTTTGTAGATGACTCTAGTTTTATTCTAGATGTCTTGGAGATGATTTTTTTGTTGACCACTTTAATTTTATCCCAAGCGTGTTGGAAATTAAAATTATTTTTCATTTTTTAGTTCGGTTTTCTAATAAAGCGTTTTGTTTTTTTAAACTGTTATTTATTTTTTATTTTTTAGTTTGGTTTTCTAAAAATGTAAATATCTTTAAATTCGATACTATTGTAGTATGAGCTAAAAGTAATACTCTTCAAAAAAAAATCCTCCCGGCCGGATTTGAACCAGCGACCTATGGATTACTGAAATGATATACCATTACAGCCCACCACTCTACCAACTGAGCTACCAGAGGATATAATATTAATTTCTTACAACTATGGACTAAAAAGTCGATAATTCCGCAACATATTATATATTATTTATGAAATTATTGTATTGTCATTAGTCCTTTAGAAGTATACAAAGTTTCAAGTCGATCCAATGTTTTTAAGTGGGTGAAAATCGTGTTGAATGATTCCATTACATAGATAGATACAGGTCAAGCTAACATAAAGCGTGTAAAAATAGAGTACATGAGATTTCATTCTTCCTCAACATTGGATGTGGGGTGTGGAGTACTTTCTAAGCATGTGCTTCATCTTCAGCTTGTGAATTGGTACTGGTTGTCGTGAGAATTCTGTAGAGCGGGTTGACGTCACTGGGTGAGTTCTCATTCAACAGGTGAGCATTTTTGGTTTCTTTTAGTATCTCGATTTCTTCGAGAATGTTTATTTTGAGTCTGTTGTTTTTTCTATGGATGACGAATAAGGTGTCGTCGATTGTATTGAATTGGTGACCTGTTACTGTATGTGTGATATGTTTTGCAAAGCTGCATTTGCTTTCATTAAACCTAAAGCCCTTGAGATGTTCGTTATATCGTATGTTGAAATTTCTAGTTGTTTTCTGTCCATGTTTTTCAATGTTTAATAAACAAACATTATCATATGCTTTACAATTATTGTAGAATAATTAATGTTTTTATCGCTCATTATAATACTTTTTTTCTGCTATATTAAGATAGCGTGTATTCAACATTATGAACCAAACTAAATGCCAACGAAGCATAAAAGTTTATAATTAATTTCACTTCTTACTTCTACTATTAAAGATCCAAAAAGACTGGACATAAAATGGTGGAATTCTAGGAAAAGGCATTGAAGAAGCCGAGGCCCGATTAAAATTGTACCCATAGTGTTGGTGTTGCAGTTATTGTTTTTGATGATGGTGATCATGCAAGTTTAGTATATAACTATCCAACTCACTGGCTCTATCGAACTCATAGGTCCATTACCGCGCGGACGTAAGCTCTCCATACATCCCTATCCTGAGCTAAGGTTTCGAATCATCCCCTGTATAATCTACTTCCCTCAAATCGTTGTTAATGTTATTCTCCCATCTCATTCTTAGTCTACTAACTTTCAGTTTTTCCTCTGGTTTTTCTACAAGAAGCTTCCATGCACCTCTTTCATTCACCACTCGTGCCACATGTCCTGCCCATCGCAGTCTACGAGACTTAACTGTTCTTATTATATGTGGCTCCAGTAAAGATCATGTAGCGCGCTGTTACGTAGTTTTCTCCATTCATCTCTCTTTGGACCAAACATTTTCCTAAAAGCTTCCTCAAATACCCGTCATTTTCTTTCCTCCCTTAAAGTAAGAGTCCATGTTTTGCATCCATATAGTGTATAGTTTCCTCAATCTAACTTTGGTGCCTATGAAGTACCGATTCTATTCAAGCCAGGTTACCCAACTCATACAATAATAAAACAATAGGTTCTTATTACTTTGTATTTTATTCATTACTAGCTAATCCCCGGCGTGCGCTGCTACTCCTAAATAAATGTTAACATGTTTTACCACCAGCCGTGCGCTGTTATGCTTGCCCGGGAATCTGCTTATTCCGATCTTCTTGGCATCAATGAAAGGCAAAAAATGGTTATTGTGAGTTATCCTTAGAAGATAAACATATACTGTCAGGGACTTTTTTGTAGAATTTTTTGAGATATTCAATTATGTGTACATTAATTTGGTGTATTTGTTATGGTTTAGGCAGCGTAAACCATTTAAGCGTCAAAATAGGGACTTTATTTCACGTTTTTCACTACAAATGGTGATTTTTATGTGTGAAGGGGTGGAGTATTACAACTCTCTTACAGCCTATGTTCATCCCGGGAATCTCCTGAACATTTTGCAGAAAGCCCATCATAATCGGATCAACGGTATGGCCGCGCATAAAGTACGAACAAACAAACATTCGTTTCTGTATATTAGATTTGGTCTGTTTTTATCTCTGGAGGTGCCGTCCTATGGATTTACTTGCTTTTGCATTCAAAACTGTTTAAGAAAACAATTGTGCAACTTTTTTCGTTTATATATTTAATGAATTGATGCAATCGTTGGAGAAACTGACTGTAAGATACCGTGAAGATTGCAAACAACAGACGAGGCGAACTTACGTGTCTTAAACTTTCACATCGTTCTTGCAACATAGGAAGCACGTTGACAGTGTTATATACGACAAAGCATATGCGACCCGGGAAGTTCAATGTGTAAAACTCATGTGCTACATTCTAAGGTCGTAAATGTCCATAATTGTAAGTTTTAATTTTTTTAATGGTTGTCATTTCCTTTATTTACTACTGAATTTATGTAGGCTATTAATCTGTGATTTTTACTGTTCTATCACGAGATTTATCAGATTACCGGGTTAATTTAATGGACTGGGATCTGCAGGTTTAGTTCGCAGAGTAGTCACAACCCCAGTTTAAAGCGGATTAGATAGATTAGTTGTAATCAATGCTTTTCTTCAATCACTTATTCGAAATCGAAACAGTATCGGTATGTTTTTAGTGTTGTCAAACTTTTCTATTAAAAAAATAGTTCCAATAGTTGAATACTTATCTATCAATAGAAAGTGGACTGTCTCTTTTTGGTGTAAGTATTTCAAGATCATTAACGAAGGAAACAAATATGCTTATGATAATATTCTTCAAAATAATGTAAATAATCGAAAATCGTACCAATCTATAGGAAAAGAAATAAAATTAAGTGGAAAACTACAGAGGCATTTTGTCACTTTCAACTTCTTACAAAATCCAAACAAATATACTTGTTTCCAGACTTACTTCCTATATTGGTGACATAAATAGGTAATCATCAATATCGATTTAGAGAAAATTTGTCTCAGATAGATAAAACCTTTAGTCCAAGACATATTTTAGAAAAGAAATGGGAATATGACGGGCACTGTACATCAAAAAGGCATACGATTCGATTAAGGAGGATATAGTATTCTATTGGAATTCGGAATTCCTAAAAAGTTAGACTTCGAATGTGTCTAAATGACACAAAGAGTGGGGCTTCGGGTAAGAAAACATTTTTCAGATACATTTGTAATCAATTAATATTCTCAGTGGGTCGAAGCAAGGGAATGCACTGTCTCCAATTTTATACTAGATCGTGGTACCGAATTTTTAGATGATATATAAGGCGTACAACACAATTTTACTAAAGCTGTTGGTATATTCTGTTGATGTAGTATTATTGGGCGGTAGCGAGGAAATACTAAAAGCCGACACACACATTTTATGAAATAACGCTAATAAACTGAAGCTGGAAATATATAATTAAATAGGGCATATTGTCACACTTAGAAACAATTAATGAATGGAAATGGTCAGAAAATAATAAACGAGAGAAATTTTGAAGAAGTGGATGCATTCAAATACCTAGTAGCAATAATTACATATAGGAATGAGGTGGAGAAAGATACAAAACATAGCATCAAATCTGGAAACGATGTCATTTTTCATTACAGGGACTCTTTTCATCCCGACTTCTCTCAAAGAATGTTAAACTAAAATATGTAAAGCAGTAATTCTTTGGGTTATATTATATGCATGTGAAACACGATCTCTTACTTTAAGAGAGGAGAAAAGATTTCTAGCATTTGATAATAAAGTTCTTAAGAAAATTGTTGGACCGAAGAGACGAACAGATAGATGAATAGAGAATACTTAAAGAACAGCTGCATGATCTTTGGGAAACCAGTTTTTAAGAACAATTAAGTCTCGTAGACTGCGGCAGGACATGCGAGACGAATAGGAAGTGAAAAGTGGCATAAAACCGGAGGAAATCTCCAATAGATAGGCCAAGAATAATGTAGGAGAATAACATTAAGTAACCATGATTTGAGGGAGGTGAATTTACACAGGGGATGATTGAAAAACATTAGGTCATGATAACATATGTCCGCGCGGCCATGAGCCTCTGGGTTCGATAGTGCTAGTGAGTTAGTTTTATATTCACATCGTGATATGTATTTTATATTGTTATTTTTCAAAAATTTATTTTAAAATTACTCTCCATTTTATGTTGACAGAAGAACCTATTGGGAAATAATTAAGACATTTTTGGGAGCAAGAAAGAACAACGCTATTTTTAATTAGAATTTAAACCTGTTTGTTATCTACATCGCATATTTTAAGGATGCATTTTAAATACAACAGGCACTTATGCCCCTCTTAATTATTATTATGTCAAACACACGCGTCACAGGAAAATCTAGTCTGACCAGGTCTTGTACCGTTTTGAACTCGTAAGTACTTTATGGAAAAATATTGTTGTAAATAATGTGTACGTCATAACAATATTAAATTCTTTGCCTATAATGACAGAATTTTAAATGAGATTTTTTCATTGCGTCAACAGTTTTTTAACCACAGTTCATGAAAACTCTGCAGTTAGGATATTTACCACGTAATTTTTAGACGAATCGCCGGTAAAAATCGTGATACATAACCGTTGAACTTTTGTTTTTCCAATGCTGAAAAGGCTTGCATATGCCTCAGGACACACAACATATGAAGAAAATGAAGGATAATCTTCTATCTATTCAAGAATCAAAATAACTTAATTCCAATATTTGGGATTATTCGACTCTGGATGAAAATTGGGCCTTTTTTATGTATAATTCAACACAGTCGCAATTTGAATTGGGCTATTTACGACGAGGAGTATATGTGTAACTACTCCAACTATAGTTTAAAACAATAAAACAAAAACAATTTTGGATTTTGGGTCCTTTCATATTTGGGCGATGCACTTAAACGTTTTATATTGTTGTTAAAGAATGTATGAATATATAGTGGTTGTAAGACTGAAATACTTTTTTTTTTTTTTTTTTTTCCCCAAGGAATTGGAAAAATATTTCTGTTTTCACTTTTGATACATTTTTAGTTACCAAAAATACTGTACTAATTGATAAGAAATATTTCAATTTATACACTTGTAACGAGCCTTTAAAATTCAATCATCGGATAATGCTTGATTTTTAAGGTAAAAAAGTCGACATTATTATTATTATTATTATTATTATTACTATAATTATTATTATTATTATTCAGTATCAAGGATTAGACCTGCTGGTCTGTTCCGATCTCATGTTTGAATTAGTCTATCTATCTTTTACTGGGTCTTCCAACATTTCTTCGCCCTCGTGGTTTGTATTGAATAATCTGTTTCGGAATTCTGTTGTTATCCATTCTATTGATGTGGTCCCTCCATTCATCTCTGTATTGTGTAATTCTATCTAATAGTTTGAATATATTTAGTTCTCTTCATATATCCTCATTTCGCCTTTGAGCTATTATTGTATAGTCAGCCACACTTCTCAGAAACCTAATTTCTGACTATCTATTCTTCGTTCCTGGTTTTTGGTTAAGACCCAGTGTTCCGATCCATATAGCAGTGTTGTTGTTTTATAAAATTTTAAGTGTTTCCTTTCTAGTATCTTTGAGACTTCGTTTTATGGTGACATATGATTAAATTAATTTATTTTGTTTATTGTATTATTATTATTATTATTATTATTATTATTATTATTATTATTATTATTATTATTATGGCCCTCACATTTTTACTCGCATTTTTTTCATAACGAACAACAAATATACGACAGAATACACTAAGTAAAACAATTTTTTGGTTCTTTAAGCCAATTTCCCGAATAAGAACGGAAAAAAAATGTAAAAATATTTTGTTAGAAGATATCTTCGAGAACGCGACCGACCGCAGGTCTAAAATACATTCTTATTTAAGGCAAGACTCCTGATAGAGCATTAAAACAAATTGCAACTGCGTCCACCTGCGTCTGTTTGTACAATTTGAGTTTGTAAATCGAATTACTCTTGTTATGTTTATTTTTTAAGGAGCGTACATTTCAAATGAAAGTATTAGTGGTCATTACATAAATATCAAGAAACACTCTGCTTTGCGTAACAGTTCTCTAAAATAATTTAAAGAGAAAACAAGTGTTTTGTTTGCCACGGATAATTTCACATTACCTTTTCGGGGCCTGGTGGAAATTGTATTATGTTATGACCGAGACGTGAGTAAATGTTGGGAAATTATTATGAATAATTTTATTGATCCCACCTCGGATAATTTGGATGAAATTAATCAATTTAGCATCAGAACTACTTTGCGTCATTTTAACCAAAATTGGCAACAAACTAATAGAAATAAAAATCGATTCGTATAAAAATAAAGAATGGCTCGTAAGGACATATACACTAATGAATATTGATTTTTCAGAAGATAGTCTGCCGTCTTCTCAATCAATAGGCGGCCACCTTGAAAACTGTTTTGAAGACTGTTGCGATCCGGCCAAACGCTAAATAATCACTCAAATGCGAGACAATTTTTCAGATGAGCTAGTAGTTTCAGCAGTGAAAAAAATGCAGGACTGTGAATCCTCACTAGTAGGATTTAGCAACGAAAATGATTTGGTTTTAATACTAGTTACTTCATTATCAAAGTACCAATATGAAACGATTGGAAAGAATTTTACAAACAAAATCGAAGAAGAATTTGAAGTGATAAGAGAGAACTCTCATTTTTTTCTAAATGATAATGTGATGGCTCTTCAGGACAAAGTGAATACAAACAAAAATTTACGGACGAAAATATAACAGATATCAGTTTATTTTAACGTCAATTCTACCCTTACAATTGACTTCAAGATACAGTGCTTCGTCGATGTATTGGAAGAATTCAAGACCAGCTTCCACTATTTTTTGCCGACCGCTTAAATTTGAAATTCCCGACACGATTGGGAATAAAGTCGAAAAAGTGAAAAATGACATTTCCACTTTAAAAGGAATCGAGTATCAATATTATAAGTTAAACTTTTAAAATTATTTATAACCTGTTTTTTTTTACAGTGATTCACGGGAAGATTGCTAATACTGTTATTAAAAACTGGCACGTCATTATTTTCAGTATGTTTCATATTCAAGGTAAAAACATCTGAAATTAACAACCTAGAGCTAATAAAAATCAATCCTGAAGTAGAAGAACCGTTCCATTTGGGTTTGTCTCCATTACATGTAATAACACTGATCAACAAGATTTTTGTCTCATGAGTACCAATAGTTGTACTTAATGCAGTTTTTTATCATGTTTTCAAATATGTATTCGGAATTTCTCCATCACCCACAGTTTTTTTTATTTCAATTTCAATTAATGGATTTAAATAATTATTTTTAATAAACGTTTTTTCGTCCATTTGTCCATTGTAAAATAAAACCAAATGAGCTAACTCAGGAGATTTCAGCTATGGAAAAGAGATATCAAGGCAAATGGAATCCTAATATGCTGGCCGATTATTGTTGGACCATCAAGAGGGATGTTCCACAGGCGAAACATATCAGAAAATCGTCATTACTTTGTAGGCGAGTCGGAATGTTCGAATATTGTGTAGTTACGAATGTAGAAAATATTAAACTGTTTGAAATTATAAATTCCTGTCTCTTGGAAACCTTACGTGATGGAGAAAACCCGATATCATATTTGAATTCAGGAGAAAAAATACTATCAGAATCACATATTTTTCTTTCTGAGACAAAAGAAAAGTTTTTTTTTTGTTGCTCAGTGTAATTACATGTATGGAATGCATTTTTCATATTGCTCATTACCAACCATTTTAAATATGGAGGACAAACCTACATTACAGGCAACAAAAAGAAGAACAATAACTACCAAGGAATGTGCAAAACATTGAAAAATACAGGCTATAACAGCAGGATTATGGAAGTGTACTTCCTCTTCTGAGGTGATGGCCATATAACAGCCGGCGAGTATACCTCGTCTTTTGAGTCAAATGGGTTAACAACACTGAATTAGTTACGCTTATTCCCCTACAGCGATGGACATACATCGCATTGAGATAAAATCTAGTAGGAAACTAAGTTATTACTCGGATGGATGAAGGTCGCTTCGCAGACACATTTTTATTCAGGCTTCCGTTCTTTTACCAGCCTGAAAATCTTCAAACTTGAGACCTACAGTTTAAAATTCCTCCCGGAGGAATTTTACCATGGATTTTTTCATCCTAAAGGTCCATTGAACCTGGCCGCGACCCTCGGGACCAGAGGCAAGAAACATACCACTAGAGCACCGCGGCCGACTGTTGTGCATATTCATATGAATTAAATCTAATTATGAAATAGAATGTGGATTTGTCTGACACACATTTTAGTACATGATCTTTATGTCGCTCGGTTCTGTGGTACACTATACCACTTGCAGTAGCTTGCACATATATAAACGCGAATATACTACTCCTAGGGTTTTAAATGTAGTATTACTTAGTTCCGTCATATTATAAATACTCTTTGTATTTTGTTGTGCTTAGTATTATTTCATACCAAGCAGAAAGTAAGGTCATCTTGATAAAACAGATGAAGGTATTTAATTCTAGCGCTAGAATTTTCTTACGTGTTTTTCATTACATAACAACCTATTATAACTGATTTTTTTCTTTTCAGGTAAGTGCCAGATTCTAAAGATGAACTTCAATTTGATTGACTGTGAATTATTGTAAGTAAACAATATAAACTCTTTAATGGAAATCAAATAATCAAATCTAAATAAACTGTTTAATCTTTAAATTGGCAATGTGTCCTATAAGATAAATTGGTTTAATGTTTTATAATTTTAATAAAACAATAGAACGAACTAGTAGGAATTATGTAAATTTGTGTCGAATTACACAATATAGACAGTACCGATAATATCCTACAGTTTTACGTGATTTTGTTTTCACTTTAGTCATACATATTTAAATATCTTCTTCTTCTCCTTCCAAGTATTATGCCAAGGCCTGTCTGACACAATAAATTAGTGTTCTGCCAATTTAATGGTTAAAAATCGGCAATGAGTGAATTTTTGCAATCTATTGATTTGATATGCATATTTTTTTTTTAATTTAATGGAAAAGTATAAAACACAATCTACAGCTACTCTAAACGCAAAAGATACTCGATTGCACCTCGGAGAATGGATACGTAGGCCTACAAGTATCTATTGTTTTAACAAAATCTGGGAATGTAACATACACGGGTTCAACAGATTAGAATCCAGGCTTTTATGATATTAGAATATAAGGCTGTGGTCCATAACTGCTTTTTTTGCAGATGTTTCTCCCTCGACTACGGAGGGTATCTTCATTAACGAGTCCTTCAAGGTGATGTTCCCTGGCCGGAAGCTCACCTATCTGGGATAAATACCAGTTATGGACCATGGCCTTATAGCCCGCAATCTTCTATTATCAAGATTTTAAGACAGACCAAACTCGAATGATATTAGATTTTTACTTTTTATTGATTTTGCGATTTTACCTCAAAGGGCGTATAATTCATTGATACATTACAGCAGATCAGACAAAATACTAATTGGTAAATCTCACAAAATTTAACGAAACTATAATGATAATGATGATAATGATGCCGATAATGATGATGAAGATGATGATGATGACGATAATTTAATGGTAATTATTATCATAATAATGGTAATTATTATCATAACAATGGTAATTATTATATTATTATTATTATTATTATGAAGGGGTAATGGCGATAATTATAATGACGATAATTATTCTAATACTAATACTAATAATAATAATAATAATAATTATTATTATTATTATTATTATTATATTATTATTATTATTATTATATATTATTATTATTATTATTATTATTATTATTATTATTATTATTATTATTATTATTATTACCCCTGAAGGGCATAATTTGCTTATATTACCCAAAGAGCGAAATACGACTTGCAGTGAAACTGGTTGTTTACTGGAGAAACTTTTAACATATTTTTAGTTCTTAGCGGCTTAGTGTTATTTTTAAGATACTAAGGGTCGGTTTCACCAACAGATGTAACTGTATTACACCAGTTTAAGCTATGTATTATACACGGGGAAAACTGGCGTAATACAGTTACCTCTGTTGGTGAAACTGACCGTAAATTCTAGATTCAACGCACTTAACTTCATAACCACATAATTCATTAATCTTAAGGCACTGTTATCATTACAATTTCATATTATAAGTATGTTTCTGGACATACAAAAGACGCAATAGTATAGATCAGTGATACAAACTGAATATTTATATCCGACTATTTTTAATTACAATTAAACACCTGCTTTTTTTTTTAATATCCTACACCTGATTTTATTTGGGGGTTTAACTCTTAAATGTGGTTGACACTATTTTGGGATGATGGGATAACGGCGAAAATGATGTATAATGATGATAATAATAATAATGATAATAATAATAATATTTTTCTTTATTAGGAGTTTCTCTATAATAGAGTAGTTTTCCTACAATCCATTGTAAATTTTACTCCTCCATAAATCCCTATTCTCTGCATTTCTCTCTATAAATCATCTTGGCACCATACCCCAATGCACTCCTTGAATTCACTGGTGTCCCCTTTCTTCTGTTGCCCTCGGATTCAGAATTTTATATCGTCTTAGGCATCTTGTCATCTGACATCCTCTTTATGTGGCCAATCCATTCCATTCATTTTTTCTTCAATAACTTGTAGAAAATCTTTTTAAACATCCATTAGGCCTATTTCTCTAATTTTAGTATTTCTAATTTTGTCTCTGCTCGAATTTCTAGAAGCCCTCCTCCAAAAGTCCATTACTGTCACCAATAGTTTATGAGCTTGCTCTCTGCTTAATGTCCACGTTTCGGCACCATAAAATAGTATATTCTCCACCAATGAACTACAAATACCTTTTTTAGTTTTATAATAATAATAATAATAATAATAATAATAATAATAATGATAATGATAATGATAATGATAATGATAATGATAATGATAATGATAATGATAATGATAATGATAATGATCATGATAATGATATAAATAATAATGATAATGATCACTGATAATAATAATACTCATGCTCTAATCCTACTCATCCAAATCCTCCTACTCCTCTCACCTCCTCCTCCTCCTCCTACCTCCATCCTCCTCCTCCTCCTCCTCCTCCTCCTCCTCCTCCTCTCTCCTCCTCCTTCTTCTTCTTCTTCTTCTCCTTCTTCTTTTCCTCCTCCTCCTTCTTCTTTCTCTCTTCTTCTCCTTCTTCCCCTTTTACTCCTCCTCCTTCTTCTTCTTCTTCTCCTTCTCTCTCTTCTTCTTCTTTTCCTCCTTCTCTCCTCTTCTTCCTCTTCTTCTTTTCCTCCTTCTCCTACTCCTCCCCCCCCCCCCTTGGTATTATTATGAGCGGATGTAAGACATAAGAACTGAAATGAGAACAAGAGGACTGGAGGGCATGGAGTGGATGGATAGAGGTGAGTGGAGAAGGAAAATAAAACTTTAGGCACAGAAAGATGTGTAAACATTAAACATCTGTATATAAATAATAATAATAATAATAATAATAATAATAATATTATCATTATTATTATTATCATTATTATTATTATTATTATTATTATTATTATTACTTACTACTACTACTACTACTACTACTACTACTACTACTACTACTATTAACTTTCTTAACCGGAAGAATAGCTTCTGAACTATTCTTAAATAATTTGGTTGAGAGAAATGAGCATTGAAAGTGAATGCGTTCAGTAGAGTATTTAGCGTGCTTGAAACGTACAGGCAATACTTTCACTTAGCACTACATAACATTTGTTTGCATAATTACACGTACTGCAGCTTACTATCGGCAAAGGGGTGATCAAAATGAACCAGTTTAATTATTATACCTATTTCCAAAGATTAAAAGAAAATGGAGTCAATGGATCTTCTTGAATAAAAAAAATGACCAACAATTAATATATTTCTTCTTTATTATGTCATAACCAATTAAATAACTCTATGGTTTATAGAAACCTGAACTTTGATTACTGGTCTTTTTTTATTATATAAAACTTTCCACATTAGAGGATTGCCACAAGGACAAAATGATACAGACAATTAATTTTCAAAATTGATGAAATACATTTTGTAAATACAATAAAAATTTCAAATTGTAATTGAAGTGTATTCTATTCAGTTCATATAATCGATATTCAGTAATTTAAGATATCATCTGAGCCTTCCTATTGGCGTTTTTCCAACACTTTCCCAATCAAAATTTTAAAATAATTTCTACTGCCGCTCATTCGAACTACATTACTTCCCCGCCCCAAACTCCATACTTAAACCCTGACAACATAAAAGTATAATGTTTTTTTTTCTTTCCAAATGCCCCAGGTTTGTCTTTCAACATTCCTGGTTTCTCTCCTGGCATGGCGTACTTGTAACCCACTTCTGAGGTTGGGGCGCCTGGAAGGCGGGGTTATGTTGCCCCGATGATTTGATGGGTGATGATGATGATAGTGGTGCGCCAGGAGAGTCTCTAATCCTAAACTTAACCTAAGATGAATATGAATGATGATGATTGCGATGGCCATATGATTTCGGGGACCGTTTGGGCCTTAAATTTTTCCTGACATTTGTCTTACAGGTGAGGAAAAACCCCGATAAAAACCTCACCCAGAAAAACTGTCCCAACCGGGGATCGAACTCGGGCCCGCTGCGTGACAAGGCAGCACGCTACCCCGAGACCACAGCGGTGGACTAAAAGTATAATGTAAAAATTATAAAATTCTAGCTTACCTAATCTATCTATCTATATCTATCTATCTATCTATAGTGTTCTGCCTTAGGGCAGCTCTTCATTGCAATCATAGCATTTTCATCCTGTTGCTTTCCACACAGTGGAATGATGATGATGAGGGAATGATGAAGAGGGGTTGGAATTAAGCACAATCTAAAACCACAATATTAATATCGAATTCAAACTGTTTTGAGTCGTTAAATCCATTAATGGCAGGCTCGGTGACCATTTAAACCCAAATTTGACATCTAGTACACTTAAGAGGGATTAAGAGTGCATTGAAGGTCGAAAAATAAATAAATTAATGTCGAATTTATAGTTTCGTAAGGTCCCAAAGCTGATTGGTGAAATTCCTGACCCCATTTAAACTCAAGTTTGACCCTTGTACCCTTAACAGAATGAGAAGGGGTGGAAAATAAAAAATGTCCAAAGTCACTGAGATTAGTTCGAAACCATGGATTCGGGATCACTTATCTGATTGGTGTCGGCTACGATGATGTTTAAACTCATGTTTGACCTCTAGCAGCCCTAAATAGCAGGAGTGAGAAGGGGTTAAAAATTAAATTTCAAAGAGTGGCCAATATTAGTATAAAATCCATGTTTTTTTGGGGGGTCACTATGCTAATTGGTTACAGTCCCAATTATATTAAAGCTAATGTTTGACCCTAGCACCCCAAAAAGGAGAGAGAAGGGGTAAAAAAAGACAAAAGTGAGCGAGATAAGTCTCCAAGTCCACAGATTGTGGGTTTGGTAATCTGATTGGTGAATATGCAGATGTCGTGTAAGATCAAGTTTAACTCCTAGCACACTTACAGGGGATGAGGAGGATGAAATATAATATATCCGAAATTACCCAGATTAGCTAGTCGCAGAATCAAGTGCATTAGAGTTTGAAATGGCGATAGAAAAATTGAAGTGGTATATAGTGTCAGGTTCAGATGAGATTCCAGAGGAACTGATAAAATTAATGGACAAGATACGCCGGTTGCTTAGTATGATTTGGGAAAAAGTTCTTCCAGATGAATGAAAATAATCGATTATTTATCGTAAAAATCTATAAGAAATGAGATAAAACTGATTGTAACAACTACAGGGCATCTCATTACTTTCGAATTCGTACAAAATCATAACAAATGTATTAATAAGCAGACATACTCCCTATATTGATGACATTCTAGGAGATCATCAATGTGGATTTAGAAGAAACATGTCTACAACAGATCTGATTGTTAGTATAAGACATAATTTTAGAAAATAAATGGGAATATAATGGTACTGTACATCAACCAACAAGTTGTAGACTTCAAAAAAAGCATATGACTTATACAAATGTGTTTAAATTGAACAAAGAGTAGGGTGCGTGTAGACAAACAACTTTCGGATACTTTTGAAATCCATCTCCTTTACTATTCAATTTTGTACTAGAGGCATGTCATAAAATCCTTAGGGGATCAAGAAGGCCTACAACTCAATGGTATTAATACGGAGTAAGTTGTTAGTTTATGCTGATGATGTAGTGCCTTGGGCGATAGCGAGGAGATACTAAGGGCCAACTCGCATATACTATTGAGTAACACTAAGAAATTGGTACTGGAAGCAAATATCAATAAAACTAAATAGGCCTATATGATCACACAAATAAATACATTATATAATGGAAATGGACAGCTAATGACAAATGAGGGATATTTGAAGAAGTGGCTTAATTCATATACTTAGTAACAATAATCACAAATAGGAATGAGATGCACAAAGAAATTAAATATATGCTCAATTGTAGAAATGCATGTTATTACGCATTACAGGAACTCTTGTCATCCCAACTCCTTTTCAAAAAGCATCAAACTGCAAATATATAAAACTGTTATTCTGCCAGTCATATAATATAGATGCGAAATATGGACTCTTACTTTAAGGGAGGAAAGGGATTACGAGATGTTGAGAATAAAGTTCTTGGGAAAAGTTTTGGACCAAAGAGAGATGAACAGACATGTTAATGGAGAAGACTGCTTAACAGTGAACTGCATGGTCTTTATAGAAAACCAGAGACAATAAAAACAGTTCAGTCTCGAAGACTGCGATGGGCAGGACATGTGGCACGAATTGGGAATGAATGACGTGCATGGAAGCTTGAAAACCAGACAGAAAACGCCTAGTTGGTAGGCCAAGAATGAGGTGGGTGAATGACATTAACCATGATTTGAGGGAAGTATATTATACAGGGAATGATTGGAAAACATTGGCTTAGGATAGAGATGAATGGAGAGCTTATGTCCGCGCGGCTATGAACCTACGGATTCGATAGTGCCAGTGAGTTAATTCTAATACAAAGTTTTCGAGGTCGCTAAGCTCATTATTCGTCGTCACACAAGCCCAAGTTTGAACTCTAGAATCCCTAGGTGTTGAGAAGGGATGAATATATATATATATATATATATATATATATATATATAAAATTACTGTTATTAATGTCTAATTCTCAATTTCCGGAATAGCTACGCCAATTGGTGAGAGTCCCGAGTACATTTTGGCTCAAGTTTGACTATTGAACTCTTATGAGAAAAGGTGAAAAATAGAATGTTCAAAATGACCGAGATTACTGTTGAGACCGTAGTTTTCGGAGTCACTTAACAGATTGGTACAGTCTCGAAGAAATAATTATAAGCCCATGTTTAATCTGTAGCACCCATTATGGTGGAGGGGGTGAGAAGGGGTAAAAAATAAAAATTCAAAAAGTGGCCGATATTAATGTCAAATCTTTATTTTTCGGGGTCATTTAAGCCAAAGTTTAACCCCTAGCTCCCCAGATGGGAGTGAAAAGTGAAAATAAAATGACAACAATGTACTAGAATAGTCTCAAATCCATAGTTTTTGGGTTTTCCAGGCTTATTTGTGAATGTGCAAGTATCACGTAAGCCAAAGTTTTACCCCCAACACACCTAAAGGCTATCCGCTCTTAAAATGATCCTCATCAAAACAAAACCATGTGACTTGCTTCGCTTTTCTTTAGTTATGGACACCGACATACCATGTAGAAGCAAAAAGTACACGAAAAACTAATTCCCTTCATTAAATTAAAAATATGTCCTCTGAATATACTTGTTATTCTTCATGAATGAAAATAATAATGTTCAAAACAAAGAAAATATTCTAAAATATACCTAATCAATAATTACAACTTAAAATAGTTTACTACATATGGGTGATGCTTTGAGTCTTGCTTCAGTCGATTCTGATGAAACAAAATGGCTGAGTATTGTGTTGCTGTGTCGCCACAAAATTTTTAAAACGCAAGTCTGACAAACCTTTGACTAGTGGCAAAAAAAAAACAGTTATTTTAAATTATTTCACAAGTTCAGCGAAAAATCTCACTAGCTTTCATGTAATCTACCCCATTCAACGATCACATCTCTTATTGACTTCACACGTGCTCCCTGTCAATGTGACAGTAATTATTGTGGCGTGAATGGCGGAAGGATACAATTGGTGTTTGTTTATGTTAGGATCACTCTAAGAGTGAATAAGGTATAAGGGATGAGATGTGCAGCATAATATATCCAAAATTAACGTCTAATCCATAGTTTTCGGGGTCATTATTATTCTTATTCTTATTATTGTTTTCTTATTATTGTTATTCTTCTTATTGTTATTCTTATTATTGTTATTATTATTGTTATTATTATTATTATTATTATTATTATTATTATTATTATTATTATTAGATTGAAGATACTAGTTTAGATTATATTAAAACTCGGCAATTAAGATGGTACGGACATGTCCAGCGAATGGAAGAGGATCGGCTACCAAAATCTGTTTTGGAATAGAAACCTGAGGGAGGACGAGACAGAGGAATACCTAAAACTTCCTGGCGTCTGGGAATATATTTATACATGAAGGAGAAACATCTACAACCAGGAGATTGGATGGACCGACAAAATTGGCTATTTTGTTATTATTATTATTATTATTATTATTATTATTATTATTATTATTATTATTATTATTATTATTATTAGATTGAAGATACTAGTTTAGATTATATTAAAACTCGGCAATTAAGATGGCACGGACATGTCCAGCGAATGGAAGAGGATCGGCTACCAACATCTGTTTTGGAATGGAAACCTGAGGGAGGACGAGACAGAGGAAGACCTAAAACTTCCTGGAGTCCGGGAATATATTTATACATGAAGGAGAAACATCTACAACCAGGAGATTGGATGGACCGACAAAATTGGCTATTAGGAATCGGACGATGTCAAAGACATTAATCAACCAATGATTATATATTATTATTATTATTATTATTATTATTATTATTATTAGTATTAGTATTAGTATTAGTATTAGTATTAGTATTAGTATTAGTATTAGTATTAGTATTAGTATTAGTATTAGTATTAGTATTAGTATTAGTATTAGTATTAGTATTGTTATTGTTATTATTATTGTTATTACTATTATTGTATGGATGTGAAACTTGGGTTCCAATAAAAAAACAGAAAGATAGAATACAGACGGCGGAGATGAGGTTCCTCACACAAGTTTAAGGATGTACACAACTTGATAGAATTATAAATGAGGATATAAGAGAATAATTAAAAGTGCATAATTTATTGGATAAAGTCACGAATTATAGACAAAAGTGCATTGATCACATGAATGGAATGAGTAAGGAGAGATATCCATTGTTAGCAAGAAATTATCAAGCAAGAGGAAGACGTGATGTCGGAAGACCTAGAAAACGTTGGGCTGATGCATTATGAAGTCGGAGCGGGCAATTGTCTAATCCTTTGAGTGACGACGACGACGATGGTGATTATTCCATTTCGTTAATTAGTTTAACCTCTCACCTTATAGGTACTTTTTCATACCATATCCCCTCCCCGGGCTTTACATTGACACGACCTGTCGGGAGATGGATTTTAAACTATTGTTCGTATACATATACTTTTTTGACCACATAAGGACATGGAGAGCCTCCCTGAATGAGTGAACAGCTCAATGTTAGAGTAAAGTGGCCCCTACACGATCTCAATATTTACATCAATATATTGCACACGTCCACCGCTGTGGTCTCGAGGTAGCGTGCTGCTTTGACACGCTGCGGGCCCGGGTTCGATTCCCGGTCGGGACAGGCTCCTGGGTGAGGGTTTTTCCGGGGTTTTCCTCACTAAGACAAATGTCAGGAAGCTTAGGGCCCAATGATCCCCGAAAATCATCCAGCCATCATCATCATCATCATCATCCTCATTAACCTCTTCCTTCACCGGTGTGGAAAGCAACGGGAAGCTACCACACCTATTAATTCCCTAGCAAAGCTGCAAAGTATAGCATGGAAATGCTATGATTGCAGTGAAAGACCTGTCCTAGGGCTGAATTACTATGGATGGATGGATGGATGGATGGATATTGCACACTATTTTGTACAATAGTATTACTTGGCCAACCCACACGGTGCAATATGATTGCTTAATAAATTAGTTCGCAGGTGATTCTTGTGCAGTCAACATGTTTATTCCAACACTGTTAACACAAAACTGAACTAGTATTGCGCAATATTGCCAACAGACGACGCAATATTTACTAGATTGCACAAAAAATCAAACTTTTTTATTGACTCAATATATTGCGCAATATTTCAATGTGGTCTCGAGGTAGCGTGCTGCCTTGTCAAGCAACGGGCCCGGGTTCGATCCCCGTCGGGGCAGTTTTTCTGGGTGAGGTTTTTATCGGGGGTTTTCCTCGCCTGTAAGACAAATGTCAGGAAAACGTTAAGGCCCAAACGGTCCCCGAAATCATATGGCCATCATCATCATCATCCTTATCATTATCAGCATCATCATCATCATCTTTCACCGGTCTGGAAAGCAACGGGAAGCTACCACACCTACAATTCCCTAGTAAAGCTGCAAGCGTAGCATGGAAATGATTGCACTGAAGGACCTGTCTTCGGGCAGAATTACTATGGATGGATTTGAATGTGATCTGCAGACGCTCAATATTATTGTACAATGTCAATTATTGTGCAATATATTGACGTAAATATTGATCGTGTATGGGGTATCTTTACACAACATAAGACGAAACACACCATTCACACAAATTCAATATGAAATGCGGGGAATACGATAATCATGATTGTGATGGCCAAATGATGTTCGGGGACTGTTTGGGCCTTAAAATGTCCTTATATTTGTCTTACAGGTGATGAAAACCCCCGAAAAAACAATCACCCAGGAAACTCGGAATCGAACCCGGGCCCGCTGCGAACGAGGCTGAGACGTTACCCCAAGACGTTTATTAGTATTATTATTATTATTATTATTATTATTATTATTATTATTATTTTTTATTATTATCATTATTATTATCATTATTATTATCATTATTATTATTATTATTATTATTATTATTATTATTATTATTATTATTATTATTATTATTATTTTTTATTTATTTATTATTATTTTTACTTTTATTAGGTCTATACACAAAAACAATGAACTGACATGCGAATGGAGAAAACTACATAACAGTGAGCTGTATGATGTTTATAGGAAACCAGATATAATATAAACAGTTAAGTCTCGTAGATACGGATGGATAGGACATGTAGTACGAATGAGGAATGAAAGAGGGTTATGGGAGCTTCTTGTAGGAAAATCAGAGGGAAGACGCCCAGTTGGTAGACCAAGATTGAGGTGACAGAATGACATTAACCATGGTTTGAGGGAATTAGATTATATGGGGGATGATGGGATAACATTATCTCAGGATAGGGATGTACGCGTGGCCATGAACCTATGGGTTTGATAGTTCCAGTGACTTAGTTACTTATACATAATAACATTAATATTTATTATTATTATTATCACAAATAAGGAAATTAGAAACATAATGGAAGCAGAAGGAAGCATAATTGAAAGAATTGAGGAGAAGGAATTAAAGTGGTTAGGACATGTTTTAAGAATGGAAGATGAGCGATGGCCGAAGCAACTATATGAATGGCATCCGAACAGAAAGAAGAAAAGAGGAAGATCAAGGTTAACATGGAAGGAAAACATGAAGACGGTAATGCAAGCTAGAGGGCTAAGCATCGAAGATGCCCAAGACCGTAGGCTTTGGAGGTTTGGCACGGGAAGACGGCAGCAGCTGTAAAAACCCGAAGATAGATAGATAGATTATATATTATTATTATTATTATTATTATTATTATTATTATTATTATTTTACAAATTGTTACTACTGGCGATGTTCCTCTGTTCCCAATTTCCATTTCCTTTAACTAAGCAGTTATTTTCTTTCAAACCCTACCTTTCATAGTTTCCTGGATATCATTATTCTGTATTTAGATCGTCCCAATCTCTTTCTCTCAAGTGGTATTACATCCTGAATTTAATTATATAAAAATAAAACTTAAAGTTTTATATGATTTTTCATATTTATTGCAATATAAATTTGTAACAGTTGTTTCGGTACTTCGTACCTTCTTCAGACACGATTACAAATGTCTGAAGAAGGTACAAAGTACCGAAACAGCTGGTACAAATTTGTATTGTAATAAATATAAAAATCATAAAACTTTAAGTTTTATTTGTATTAAATTAAATAAATATGGATTTTCATAAAGTAAATTCCAAATCAATTGATTTCATCTTGAATTGTCCATCAACACTGTATGCCCATACCACTTTAACTATCTCTTCTGACTAAATCTGATTCTCATTAATAATCATGTTTTAAAGTTTACTTAAACATTAAATTGAATGAAAACGTAATAATTCATGGTTTTGGAGAGCAGTAGACATAGGCACTCATAGCATATTGCTATACCACCCAAAAATCCTAAATGTTATGTAGCCTATATTATACAAACGTTTTCTCTCTCTCTCTCTCTCTCTCTCTCTCTCTCTCTCTCCTCTCATTCACATACACACACATATAATCCAGATGCGATAAAACAAAAAGTATTTTTAGAAGTTATGTATAAACCAAATGCTATTATAATCCATCTCATGAAAGAAAAAAGAAAGAAAGAAAAGAAAGAAAGAAGAAAGAAAGACAGAAAGAAAGAAGAAAGAAAGAAAGAAAGAAAGAAAGAAAGAAAGAAAGAAAGCAGAAAGAAAGAAAAATCAAGAAGTACAAAGAAAGAAAAGAAAGAAAGAAATGAAGAAAGAAAGAACAAAAGAAAGAAAGAAAGAAAGAAAGAAAGAAAGAAAGAAAGAAAGAAAGAAAGAAAGAAAGAAAGAAAGAAAGAAAGAAAGAAAGAAAGAAAGAAAGAAAGAAAGAAAGAAAGAAAGAAAGAAAGAAAGAAAGAAAGAAAGAAAGAAAGAAAGAAAGAAAGAAAGAAAGAAAGAAAAAGAAGAAAGAAAGAAAGAAAGAAAGAAAGAAAGAAAGAAAGAAAGAAAGAGTAAATTGACATTGAAAGATGCACTTTTTTAATACTGAGTTTGCGTTAAATTTGCGTTAAATTTATCTACGAGAAACATTATAGGATAAGAACAGCAATAATAATAATAATAATAATAATAATAATAATAATAATAATAAACATTAATTTTGAACAGAAAAAAATATATATCGAAAATATAATGAAGCAAGAATGTAAAATTATAAGAAGCATTTTTGGTCCTCAAGTAATAGGTGAAGCAAATATACTCAAAAGTAAAAAGGAAATACAATTATATACAGACTTTCATAGTGATGTTCGAAAACGAAGGTTAAAATGTTATGGACATATTAAAGGAAAAGACTTTCTAAACAAATATTGGAATTCTACGAAATTAGAAGTAAAGCACTAATGGATATTATAAAATAGATCGGTAAAGTGAAATATGACTTTAAAATTGGCAGGAATTACTCAAGAAGATATCATAAACAGATATATATTTAGAATTAAGGTACACAAGTGGCAGGTTGACCAAGAGGACAAACGCTAGAAAAAAAAACTGGAACATCATGGACAGAAAAGAAAAAGAAAGCCCATAGCCAAAAAATGAGGGAAATATGGAGTCAAAAGAAACGCATCTAAGTATTTAGCGTAGTCCTACATGGGCTCATTCGCAAAAAGGAAGAAGAGGAAAAAGAAAAGAATAAGATGAAGTCCTCTTGAGCCCAACCCAACCAGATAATTCTAAGAATGTAAAATAGGAGGTATTGAGAATGGTTCAGGTGAAAGTGCATGTAAGAGTCGATTACAAGTCTGCTATCTCTGAAAGTAGACTTCTCTCTATTTATTTATGCTGATTATCCAGATGCAGTACTGTACATTACCAGAGTAATATAGTTATTTCAGTACAATCTATAGCATGTCTTCAATAATTTATATAATTATATATATATATATATATATATATATATATTTATACATTCTTCTCCATAAATTCCACATACATTTATAATTGGGTCATTTCCAACTCTTGCGTTCAAATCTCCTGCTATTACTCTTTGATCAATAGTGTTGTATTTATCAATAATCTTTTGTAAATTATTATAAAATTGTTCCATTTCTTCTAACATAATTTTCCTTCAGGAGCATATGGCAGCGGAAATGAGATTCCTACGGGCTGTGAAAGGGTGTCTTCTTGTAATCTTCTTCTCGTAAGCCCATGTTTCCCTTAACAGAGATTTAGGCGCTCTCCCCCTACCAGGAAGAATTTGAACCTTGCTAATTTAGTTACACTTCTTTTCGTATAGATGTCATTTGAGTGGTCCGTGGTCAGCGTTCCGCCTCATACTGACATCTAGGAAACCAAGGTAGTACTATGACGGGAAAATTCGGTAAATTTTGCTTAGATGCCTTTTCATTCAGCTTAAGGATCTTTTACGAGCCCGAAAATCTTCAGACTCGGGCCCACGGCTTAAAATCCCTCCCAGAGGACTTGCTCCTTGGATTTTTCCATCCTAAAAAATCCATCGACCCCGGCCGGGTTTAAACCCGCGATCCTCGGGACCAGAGGCAAAGAGCATAACCACTAGTCCACCGCGGCCGAAAGGTTGCACAAGAGAAGAACATATTAGAAATGAGAATATTATGAGAGGAAATAAAGATATGATCACTTCTTCAACAAATAGAAGAACACAGGAACAATTGGAAGGAGCATCTGCAAAGAATGACAGAGGATATGAATACCAAAGATGACACTGGTGTATAATCCTGTAGGACGAAGAAAGGTGGGAAGACCAATATATTGCTGGGCTGAACAGATGTGACATCGGAACAGGCAAAGACCTAATCCGTGAAGGATGATGATGATATATATTTTTATTGATTAGGTTAAGAAAGTTTTCAGGACGTTTCATCTTCTTGATATAAGTAATGTATAGGTCTACATTTACAAAAATAGAAGTGGGTGAACTTTTAAGTTAATGTTCAGCGTAAATATGTATTTTTTCACTAAACTAAACATTGTAAATTATGTAAATAATATTTGATAAACAATCCCAAGCATTTAATTATATATTATGTGACTTAACTCTCGTGTAGAACTGTTTTTCTTTAAGAAGGTACGAGTATTTGCCCTCAATGAGTCATTATATGATTATATGCTAATAATTTCATTCTCGAACTTTAGACCTTCATTACTTGAAGGAGAGGGACATTAAGAATGAATCAAGCAATTCTAATAAATATTACACGCAAATACAAGTAGGACTAATGCATTTTATCTGTCAATGGCGTTCACTGCTAAATTTTTAAAACTTACCATTACTTTTTACACCTCTTATTCATTGTCATTTGAGGTTTATTATTATTATTATTATTATTATTATTATTATTATTATTATTATTATTATTATTATTATTTTTCCCCTAATGGTCTTTATAGGAAGCCAGATAAAATAAGAACAGTTAAGTCTCGTAGACTGCGATGGGCAGGACATGTTGCACGTATGGGGAATGAAAGACTTGCATGGAAGCTTCTTGTAGGAAAGCCAGAGGGAAAACGCCCAGTTGGTAGACCAAGAATGAGGTGGGAGAATAACATTAACTATGATTTGAGGGAAGTAGATTATACAGAGAATGATTGGAAAGCATTGGCTCAGGATAGGGATGTATGGAGAGCTTATGTCCGCGCGGCCATGAACCTGCGGGTTCGATAGTGCCAGTGAGTAAGTAAGAGTAAGTATTTTTTCCTCTAACGTATACATGTAAAAGCATATTTTTTATATCCTATGTTTAACGGTCTCCAAGCTAATCACGAAGCCAGCTGGAAATTTTACCAGGAATTTACTTTCATAAGTAATGCCACGAGTGATTTTTAATAGGCCTATATCTAGAGAATCTGAAAATCAAGAGTGGCATTTGTTAGGACTATTTAACAAATACAATTAAGCTGTTTATTCACAAATCATTATTTAAATACATTTATTTGAAAATATTTATATATTTAATGTAAACGGCGATGTTTGAAAACAAATGAGACACGTTTGTTATGCTTCAATTGATCATCACTGCAACCAGATCATATTATTTATTGCCAAAGGATCGCAATATTGTAAGAATGCACCCTAGTGGGGAAAAAAATGAAACACATCAAACTGTTTATAACCAACATTATAGGTTATTAATTAATTTTTTATGTCCTATGATGCAAATAGGCCTGTCAATTATATTTTTCTGGAACGTAAATTCTTCGGAAATAATACGTTTAAGAAAGTGCAAAAAGTGTTTTTTTGTGGTATAATCAATTGCTACAAATGTTTTTATATTATATCGCGCAAGCACTATCTGGTTACATTCGAGCACCATATATACAATCTGGTAGCCGCATGCATTCTAGAATTCTTACATCTCTAATATATAAATTGTTATTTTCAACGTATTTCTTAGAGAGTCAGTCACTGAAAAATAATGCTCTGACTTATTCAGAATTTTAAAAAGGAGGAGCTTGATTTTAAAGCGATAAAATTAAATTGATAAAATCGAGGTGAAAAAGACTGTGATTGGTTGTAAATCAAAATTCGTTGAA
The DNA here is from genome assembly GCA_030220185.1 of Diploptera punctata. Classification (NCBI taxonomy): domain Eukaryota; kingdom Metazoa; phylum Arthropoda; class Insecta; order Blattodea; family Blaberidae; genus Diploptera; species Diploptera punctata. The sequence goes on along the minus strand of JASPKZ010004177.1, from coordinate 914,000 downwards.
ATGTGATTCGAAAGTGACTCCCATTTGGCGCATGAGTTAATATAGTCATAGGCCTATATAAAAGCTCTTTAATAGATCTCTGTAATACAAAATCAGAAGCCTTTATTTTCTCTGAAGGAAGTAAATTCGTTCTCATCATAAAAAAAATCCATCCTGAAACCGAAATGTTGGATCTTGAGCAAGACGCAATACATCGGAACAATCCATGCCGAAATATAGACCTATGTTAGTGCAGAAAATCTTAATAGTATATTATGATGCGAGGTTGGGAAGTGGTTTTTACAGAAGTGAGGAAAATGTTTAAAAACCGAGCGATAGCGAGGTTTTTTTTAATTTCCGATATTCTGTAAAACACTTCACAAACGTGCGTTGTACATTATTTTTTGCGCGATTGTGTTTTCAAAATGATAAATAACAGTAAAATAATATCATATTTTTTGGAAATATTTGCGTTTATTATAAACAATTGACTAACGTTAACAGTGTGGGTAATGTTTATTATAAATAGTTGAAACTACAGGTGGCCGTGAGGCTAATTAGTGATAAAATGGCGGCAAGTGAGTATTTATTGTTTTATATTGTTTCAAATGTCGGCCACGGTGGACTAGTGGTTATGCTCTTTGCCTCTGGTCCCGAGGGTCGCGGGTTCAAACCCGGCCGGGGTCGACGGAAAAATCCAAGGAGCAAGTCCTCCGGGACGGACTTTAAGCCGTGGATCCCGAGTCTGAAGATTTTCAGGCTCGTAAAAAATCCTTAAGCTGGAATGAAAAGGGCTTGCTAAGCAAAATGGTCCTAATTTTGCCCGTCCTAGTACTCCCTTGGGTTTCCTAGATGTCATGTTTTTATGAGTGAGGCGAACGCTGACCACTTACCACTCAAAATTACATCTGTACGAAAACAAGTGTAACTAAATTAGTATGGTTCAAATTCTTCCCTGTAGGGAGAGAGCGCCTAAATCTCTGTAAAGGGAAAACATAGGCTTACAATACAATACAAACAATATTGTTTCAAATAAAGTTCAGTTCATTTAAAATGCAGTGATTTGTTTAGTATAATGTATATTAACACTACCTTTTGGACAATTTTTGTATGTAGCCCATATTGTATGTAGTATATAGAGGGCAGTGGTTTTACTTCCCACACGCTTTTTGTAATATGTAATAATACAGTTTAGTTATTTTATTACATATAGTTATTTGGGTTGGTAACTCCGAATTATAGGAAGTTGAACTTTCAATCATGGTCGCCATTGCTGTAAGTACGACAAAACGCACTAACGCGCAAAAAAATAATATCGTATATAAAATGCAGATCTAAAGTAATTATGTAATATTAACTGAATGATAATGCATTACCGATTAGACCATGTAAATATCAATTTCATTTACGAATCATTATTATAGTGAGATTGTTTTCAAATATAAATGAGCATTAGGCATCGTGGCATTTTACATTAAATTACAAGTGTATATGTAAAATGTCCATTACACATATGTGATCATCGTCACATTATCATATTTCCTCTCTTTTGGAGCATCTAACAACTGCACTTCTCGAACATGATCTCTCTTCTCACATATATTCGCTTGAATCTTTTTCCAATCTTCCTCTTTCTGTAATACCCTATAGAGTGATTCCATGAAAATATCATACCGAGGTGAACATTTTTTAATTGACGCAGGAATAATTTTGATGGCGCAATATTTACCATAAGTAATGCCACGAGTGATTTCCAAATTATCGGTAAATTCACGATTCACGAAGTGAGGAGTGAATTTATCTAGGGAATTTGGAAATCAAGAGTGGCATTTGTTAGGACTATTTCACGAATAAAATTAAGCCTTTTACTTACAAATCATTGTTTAACTATAGTTATTTTAAAATATTTATATATTTAATTTAAACGGCGATGTTTGAAAACAAATCAGAAATGTGAGGTTATGTTCATTCACTGCTGCTTGATCATATTATTTATTGCCAAATAAGATCGCAATATTGTAACAGTGCACCCAAGTGGAGAAATAATGAAACACATCAAACTATATATCATAATCAACATTACGGGTTATTCATTTATTTTTTTAGTAAACAGCTCAGTAAAATCAAGGAATCTTTTCATTATTTGCTATATTCAATGTATTTGTTGGAGAAAAATAATGTTTTGACCTGTTCAGAACATTAAAAAGGAGGAGCTTTCTTTATCACAAAAGCTGTTGGAGAAAAATAATGCTTTGACCTCTTCAGAATATTAAAAAGGAGGAGCTTTATCACATAAGCAGAAGCTGATAAAGAGAAATCGATAAAGAGCGAGGTGAAACACGAATGTCATTGGTTGTAAAAAAAACATTCATTGAAACGTGATTGGTCATTGACTAGCATTTGTAGCATGAGTTAAATAGTCTTTAAAAATAAAATTTTCTGATTCTATAAGATAATGTTTCAAATGTGTATTATTTTAATCTAATATTAGTGGTAGAACTTGTCATATTCCAAACCTGTAAAAACACACAGAATTTTACCAATTTGTTGTTTAATGATTCGGTCGAATTAATTCGTTTTATTTTACAAACTCTTTTGTTAAACCATACTTAGGCTCTCCTTAGTCGTAAATGTAATAATATTAATTGCATTTTAATGTTCTATATATACCTTAAATGTATCCTACAATTGTTAATTGTGAGCTATGGCCAGTCACGGAAAATGTATAAAAATTACTGTACACAACATAATAATGGATGGATTAAAATTTCCTAATGGATTCTACGTTATCGGTACACAACTAACAAAACAAAAGTATTGATGACATTTTCTTGTAAAGTCATTATTTTTCCCGCTAGAGTCCCGTGACCCTCTCATTTATATTGCTAATACGTATGGCGCAGTCAGTTGCTTGCTGCACTCCTCTGAGGATTAACATAAACATGGTTTAGGAAATCTAGTAGACTGTTCGGCTCAGCTGTTCTATAAAATAATAACTGGTCCTTCTTCTGTATCAATTTGAGCTAAAAGCAGTCAGCGGAAGGATTTAAATATATTAAAATATATTCGGGAAAAGGTTGCAGTACATGTAGTATCCATACATGTTGATTTCTCAGAACATTATACCTACAATGAACAAAATGAGATCCAGACAGTTCATTGGTACAATAAGCAAACCTCTAAATTAACTGCTGTTACCTAGTTTAGATGGAAGGTGACAGAAGTTCAGAAGAAATAGTCAGGTTATGTGACACAATAGCAAGTGTGTTGTAGATGTTTGCTTAAGAAAAGTGTTTACTAAACTATAGGGACTTCTTCCAAAACTCGAGGTGATAACAATTTTCAGTTGGAGCAGCACGTACTTAGAAATAGGCCTATACATTTAGCAATGTGACACTGATTAACTTGCATATTTGAATTTTGACATAAAATGGAACTTCTTTGATCGTACCATGGAAAGGGGGCTATAGATGCGATTGGCGGCAAGTAAAAAGGATGGGACGGATGTATGGAAAATCGGGAAAGGAGATACAAAATTGTGCAGAATTCTGTAACGTGAGCTGTAAAACTAACCAAATACCGTTAACTGTTCAGGAGGGGTCACAAAATGATGTATAAGTACTAGAAGGAAATACGTTTCTAGAAAAACAATTTAAACATCTTGCAGCTATCACGGACTCAACATGAAAGCGTTATAGAGTATGCACAAATGTCAAACAAACAAACAACGCAACAAATTACAGTAATATGTTCGTGTGATAGGAACAAAATATAAAATATATAACAAGAAGGGTTTAAGAATATGGAATGAAGAATTAGAGAGGATAATAAAAGATAAAAAAGAGGCTTATCACAAATATTTACAGAATAGAACACCAGAATTAAGAGCTGATTACAAACATAAAAGTGCAATAGCCAAAAGAGAAATTAAAAAAGCACACAAAGTCAGTTGGGATAGATATATAAGCAGACTAGAATACGATATACATGGGCAGCAAAAATAGCCTATAAAGTAATGAAACATCTAATAAACAAGAAAAAGATACAATACAGATCAATGCAATTGAGGAGAAACAATGGGAAGAACATTATAAAAAACTGTGGTATAATGAAAATAAAATAACTAAAGATAACATATATGAGTGTGAGATAGGAATAGATATGATAACAATGGAAGAATTAGAAGAAGCACTGAAAACAACAAAGAACAGAAAGGCAGCTGGAATAGACGAATTAATATGGAATTAATAAAATATGGAGGATTTTTTTAAAAACTGAGATTATTACATTTTTTTAATTTATGTTGGAAACAAGCAACAATACCAGAAACCTGGACAACAGCAATAGTACAATCTATTTTTAAGAAAGGAGAACGTAAAGACTGCAACAACTACAGAGGAATAAGCATTTTAACTGCAGGCTATAAAATATACTCAAGAATCTTAACATTTAGATTAAAACAAATAACAGAGGTAATGTTAACAGAAGAACAAAGTGGATTCAGACCAGGGCGTTCATGTATGGATAATTATTTACGATAAAAGAATTTATAAACAAAGAAGAGAATATAACATGGAAACACACATAGCTTTTATCGATTTGTCAAGGCATTTGATAAAGTAGACAGAGGAAAACTCTGGACAATTTTAAAAGAAAAAGAATTCCGAAACACTTAATAGCAGCTATAAAGAGTTTGTACTGGAACACAAATTTTGTTATAAAAACTAGAAATGAAGTAAGTAAAAATAAAATTCATACTAATCAAGGAGTTAAACAAGGATGCAGTATCTCTCCAGTTTTATTTAACCTATACATCAATGATATAATAAAAAAATGGAACGAAGAAACAAATAAAGAGAATAAAATTAGATAAAACACACTACTTGAAAACATTATTATACGCTGATGACCAGGTAATAATAGCAAATACAGAAGACGAACTTCAGAGGAATATTTTTAAACTACATAATATATGTGAACAATATAATCTCAAAATATCCATAGAAAAAACTAAGGTAATGGCATTCCAAGGGAAAAATCAAATCAGATCGAAAATAGTAATAGAAAACAAAATCATAGAACAGGTGAACCATCTCAATTATCTAGGATGTGACATTTCATTTAATTATGATAATGATATAAATAATAAAATAGCAAAATTCCAGGGAATATGTGGTACGATAAAACGAACACTAAATAACAAAACAAGAAGAGAGACCCAACTGAAATTTTATAAAATGTTGGCAGTAACCAGTACTGCTCTATGGTTCAGAAGCCTGGATACATAAAAAACAAGACCTAAGTAGGATAACGGCGGCAGAAATGAAATTTTTGAGATCTGTTAAAGGGTGCACTAAGGAAGACAGAATCAAGAACACAGAAATAAGACAGGAACTTGAAATATTTGCAATAACTGATAAAATGGATACATATAGACAAAAATGGAAGCAACATATAGACAGAATGAATGAAGATAGATATCCAAAACAAATAACAAAATACAAACCTAAAGGCACCCGAGATGTGGGCAGACCTAGAAAGAGATGGGCTGAAGTCGGAACGGGTCAACAGACCTAGTCCATGAATGAAGATGATGATGATGATGTTCGTGTGATTAAAAAAACTGAATGGCGCGACAGGCCTAAAAAGCCCTAGGTCTACGAGCCGGCCGCTGATCTCACATCCAAGTATATCAACGATAGAGGTGGACAATCTTCTAGCCAATATATAGGGTCAGTATGTCGGATACTCCAGCCGTTATGACTGGTTTTCTCGAGTGCAGTCGCTAAATATTGTAGCTGCCCAAATTCTTCACGATTCTGGGCGAGCACCAGTCCCATTGTGACCAAAATTCTATGAGAAAATTTCTTCTCTCACGGGGACTCAAACCAGTGCTCTCTATTAGGGCATATTGATCCAAACCATTCAGCTACAGCGTGGGACTTGGTGTGTGACAGGAAACGTGATTTTTTATTAATTGGAGTGAAGTAATATAAGTGAATCTGATATAGGCCTATCGATATTATGAAGTGAATCAGCAGAAGATTGTTGTGTAGGGATAATTGTTTATATTTGAGTTGAAAAATAGAATTCACTACGTGAGAAATTGACAGCTTACTCATGTGATTTATAATAATTTGTTTTGAAAGTATATGCACTCTGATAAATAACTAATGTATTAAGAATGTGCATATGCCTACGTTCTGGAAGGCATATTGTGTTGTGAACACCATGGTAGTGTTTTTTATTTCAATGGTTCAATCTAGAAATCAGAAAAATTAAATCTTCCATCAGGTAAATTGTAATCAGTTTATATATATATAGATATACAACTTCGGTAACAGAGATTAATAAAAAACTATATATATATATGTTATAATTAAATCTTTAACATTGAGCAATGCAAGCTTAATATGGTATGATAAGAAAAATAAATGCCTGGACGGGATTCGAACCCGGATCTCTGAGTCTGTACCTCAGCGTGATATCCATTACACTACCAGGCGAATCCAATTCAAACACTTATTTTTCTTATATATATGTATTATACTCTCCATTATTACTAGATGTCGCGAGAACAGTCTTCACTGCCATCTAATAGCTGACTATATCAAGTAAGCAATTAAAGAGAATATTTATTTTACTTTATAGCAGTGACGCATAATACATAGTATAATACATATATAAGAAAAATAAGTGTTTGAATTAGATTCGCCTGGTAGTGTAATGGATATCACGCTGAGGTACAGACTCAGAGATCCGGGTTCGAATCCCGTCCAGGCATTTATTTTTCTTATCATACCATATATATATATATATATATATATTGTTATTAAGTATTTAATATTTTTATTAAATTCGACCGGATTACCTCTATTAGGTTTTTTAGCATTGCATTTTTTTTCTGATGTGAGGGAGCTCCTGGAGGACCAGGAGATTGGATGGACCGATATAATTGGCTATTAGGAATCGGACGATGTCAAAGATATTAATCAACAGATGATCTGTCTATATTTTTATTTTATACAATTTAAATTGGTAGGCCTACATGGTAGGCGAGCTAATTCAATTACATTGTTGATTTAAATTAAAATTTATTTTACTAACTCACTGGCACTATCGAATCAGTAGGTTCATGGTCGCACGGACATAAACTCTCTATTCGTCTCTTGCCTGGGCTAATGTTTTCCAATCATCTCCTGTATAATCTACTTTCCTAAAATCATGATTGATGTTATTCTCCCATCTCATTCTTGGTCTATCAACTGGGCGTTTTGACTCTAGTTTTCCTACAAGAAGCTTCCATGTAACTCTTTCATTCCCCATTCGTGCCATATGTCCTGCCCATCGCAGTCTACGAGACTTAACTGTTCTTATTATGTCTGACTTCCTATAAAGACCATGTAGTTCATTGTTATGTAGTCTTCTCCATTCACCTCTCTGTTCATAATATTTATTTTACTTACTTACTCACTCACTGGCACTATCGAACCCGTAGGTTCATAGCCGGGCGGACATAAGCTCTCCATACATCCCTATCCTGAGCTAATGCTTTCCAATCATTCCCTGTATAATCTGCTTCCCTCAAATCATAGTTAGTTATTCTCCCACCTCATTCTTGGTCTAACAACTGGGCGTTTTCCCTCTGGCTTTCTTACAAGAAGCTTCCATGCAAGTCTTTCATTCCCCATACGTGCAACATGTCCTGCCCATCGCAGTCTACGAGACTTAACTGTTCTTATTATATCTGGCTTCCTATAAAGACCATGTAGTTCATTGTTATGTAGTCTTCTCCATTCACCTGTCTGTTCATCTCTGTTTGGTCCAAAAATGTTCCTAAGTACCTTTTTCTCAAATACTTGTAATCTCCTTTCTTCCCTTAAAGTAAGAGTCCATGTTTCGCACCCATATAATATAACTGGTAGAATAATAGTTTTATATATTTTCAGTTTAACGTTTTTTGAAAGGAGTTGGGACATCAAGAGTCTCTGTAATGCATAATAACACGCATTTCCAGAATTGAGCCTATGTTTAATTTCTTTGTGCATCTCATTCCTTTTGTGATTATTGTTCCTGGGTATTTGAATTTAGCCACTTCCTCAAAATTTCCCTCATTTGTCATCAGCTGTCCATTTCCATTATATAATGAATTTCTACGTGTGACCATATATTTAGTTTTATTGATATTTACTTCCAGTCCTAATTTCTTAGTGTTACTCAATAGTGTGCGTGTGTTGTCCTTTAATATTTATTTTACAGTAAAATTAAATTTAACATTTTACGTACAATTGATAAAGTATTTGTAGTTTTTTATTAATCTCTGTTACCGAAGTTGTATATCTAGTTCCATAGTATTTCGTTACATTTGTGTAACATTTGCATTTTGAAATTCTAAATAAAATTCAGATATGTTAGTCAGTCAAAGAATAAAGTCAGTAGGTCACACAACACATATTAGGTTATAACTCTCCGATCTTAATTGTGATTTTTGTTTAGTTTTTTATCGAGAATGTAACTTGAAATAGGCCCTCCAAATGGTATTTTGGAAAATTGAATTAGGAATGACACTTCAGAGAATGATGCAGATAAATATGTTAAGCCGCATGATGAGTTGATATTTATGTCAGTCACACATATTTTGATAGATAATAAATGACATTGTTTTTCTTCAGAAGTTATGTGTTTATGTACAGTCTTAATCACACACGTTTCCTCTCTCGTATCACGTGGATAACACCTCTAATTTCAATCAATTGTAATATTTATGCATCCATTTTGCTGTAAAAGTGTATTGTAAATGTCAATCGCATTTGGAATTGCTCTATAATAATTTTATCCCCTATCTGGGCCTTATTCCTTTCCTTATTTTTTACAACTTTATTCGTAATTCTATCATGTAATGCATGACCTATCATCTTTTTCCATTACTGTATTTATCATTTTATTATAGGATTTTCAACTTTTTAACTTTATCTCATTCTTTTATCGATACTATTTATAAAAATTTGCCTACATCGAGGTTTGGTGAATAGGTATAGATTTTACGTAGAAAATTAAAATACATACCGTAAGTTTACGTCACAATTTCATTTTTATGTTAAAATATTTACTTTTGTCATATTAAATACTGCACGGTAAGACATTCACCCATGCACAAGTATTTTTAATAATAATAATAATAATAATAATAATAATAATAATAATAATAATAATAATAATAAATGATAATAACAATGATAATAACAATAATAATGATAATATTTTAAAAATTGTATACAGCTACATAGGCCTAGTACTTAGCAGAATTATGACCATAACTTTCAATAGCAAAATATTTCCTATGTGTACACTATCCTCTACAAACTGTATTCGATTGCAGTAATATTTTGGAAATAAAATGTGTATTTTAGTAAATCTGGGCATGCCGTTCGTTAACGAAAAACTATGCAAACATTTAAACAGTACGTTATTTTATGTTGTCAGAGTTTCAGCTATCCAACTTGAAATATTTCTAGACCAGGTCGTCATTTGAACTTGTGCCATAATGAGGAATTGGCGCGGTTAGCGTACTCAGGATTTTGTCGACTGATCCAAAGTTACCGGTCCTCTTCGTAATTCCACTCCTAACGTTAGATGGTAGCACATACAAGAAATTGATTTCAAGAATATTATTATATATTTTTTAGTATTCCACATAAATACTGCATAATAATATCCGATTTAGTGATTATAGTTCATAATTTAAATTTAAATTTAGTATTGATAGTCATTACCGTCATACTAAATTTAAAAAGTTTACTTATATTGAAAGGTATCTAGAGATGCTATAATTTTTGGAAGGTTTCAAGTTGTACTGGCGCTTAGGCCAACGCATACTTACCTGGCGTAGGGGTTACCGTGATCTAGAAGGCGGTTCCCCCAGGGTGAGGCCCTTCCATTGCACTGCGGTTGGGTTGACCCCTGCGATTGCCACAAATGTGGGTAACTCGGGCGCGTAATTTTTGGTAGTCGGGACTGCGTTCGCGCTGTCCCGGAATAAACACCTTAATTCAGCTTTAAACTAGTATTCTGATCCTATTTATGATAGAAGGAAAGTGGTGTTTGTCGTTCGTGTGAGATAGAACAAAATCCCGGAACTAACAACTTTATTTTCTTTTTATCTGCTCTTCGTAGATGTTAGTATGAGGCGGAACGTTGACCACGGACCACTCATATGACATCTATACGAAAACAAGTGTAACTAAATTAGTATGGTTCAAATTCCTCCCTGTAGGGGGAGAACGCCTAAATCTCTGTTAAGGGAAACATGGGTTTACAAGATGATCTGCTTTTCCTCAACCGTCAGAGCAAATTATGAGATTTACCGTATTTGTTATACCAGTTTAACCTTAGTGTTCCTTTCATAACAAAATTAAAATAAATCAGTAAATTTCTATTGAAGATACAAACATAACATTTTATTGTAGATATAGCAAAAATGTCGGATGCTTTGTAATCTTTAGCTGTCAAAGTAAAGTGATCCCACAACAGGCCCTTGGGGTAGTAGGAGGTTAAGGCTCCCACTTTTTTCTAGACAATCGGCACTTTATGTCGGCCGGGTTGTCAGTCCTGCGTGACGGCCGCCTTTACCCCAGAACAAGCGTCTGGTACTCATTTCCGTTAGAGGCTGAGTCTACCCCAGGGCCATAGTGCCGCCAGAGGGTTTGGGTCAGTTTAAAAATCCTGACCCCAACGGGACTTGAACCCTCGACCCTCCAGCTTGTAGCTCAGTGCCTTAACCACTACGCTACGGTAGCTGTTAAATCATCCATAAATAAGAAAGATTATTTATATTGAGCCTGGTTACATAAGCCCGGAAGAATTTGAAACAGTAGTAATATCCAGGCATTGTCTTTTTGTAATTGTTGTCAAGCTTAGAAATTTTATTTAAGAATTTTTATAGTTATGAATAGTTATTTCTACTTATTTAGCACTTATTTTAAATATGATGAAAGTTAAAAATTAAAATGTACCTGTTGGTAGGTGCCGTCATCCTCAACTTTGTTAAAATATTGTATATACATTTTTTAAATGTCTATTCTAATTGTGCATTTTCTGTCTGCTTCGCTGAATGCATCGTAAGGAAGATTTTATTTTGCATTAGGGCTTAAATATTACATTATATACATTTTTTTTATGCATATTCTATTTTATTTTTAATTTTATGTATTTATTTAGCCTGGTGGTGTTAAGGCCATATGGTCTTCTCTTCCACTCACTTGGACAAACATGTATTACATCAGATTATAACAATCACAATTAACCCTAATATTAAATACTAAATGAAGATTTGATCAATAAGATAATATCTATTATATTAAGATCTATAATATAACCATGTTAACGATAGTTGAGATTAAGACTAAAACTAATAATAAAATGTATTCAAGGAAGATAAATTAAATTGTTGGTAGACTGTCCCTGTCTATTGTATATGAAAAACAAATAAAATAGTATATATAGAAAACTAATTTTACGGTTATACAATATTTAAACAAATGAAAATATTTGTTAATCTTAATATTTTCATAAATAATTTAATACATTAATTGTTAAAAGAATACTACCAGTAAGTTGTATAAGTTTGTTTGTTATTGAATAATTATTTAGTTTGTTTTTGAACGATGTTATAGTTTGACAGTCTCTGTCTTGAAAATATTTAAGGTTAGGAAATGAAATGACTATGAGCAAAATATATATTAGTTTTATCCTATTAACCTTGTAAATTGTTATGAAATCATGTTCACTCAGTCAAGATAAAAAGAAGAATTAATCATCGATATTTTATAATACTGTTTCTGAGGTAAGTTCGCTGCCGCGTCGTGCTGTGTCTGTAGATACTTGATAAGACTGCTAATTAACATCAAATTTGAATTCAAAATTTAAACCGGGGCTAATGTATTTTACAGAAACCATAGATTGAATAAATCAATAATTCATTATAAAACACAAGGGGATTAAAAAAATTATTCTACCTATTAAGAAGGACCAAAATGGATCGCTCACCGTCAACACTTAAGTGATGGCCGCAGAGCTTTCCATCTATCTATCTATCCTTGTTGGGACAGGAGATTTTAAATCTCAAACTTGGCATGGTTCTGATCGGCGGCAGACCTGGCATCCTGTAAGCATAGATTCAAGGAGCCGCCACCGAATTGAACCTGTCTAATGCGTAGTTCTAAATTCCTACTCTGCCTGTAAGCGATTCGCTCAGGATATTGCCTTAAAATCCCATGAGAGGTGTAGATGCTACAAATTGGAGAAGATAAAAGAAATAAAAGAGAAAGGTCTATGATATTTAAAATTCATAATTAAAGAATTTGTAGCTCCATCCTTCTTAAGACCGTCTAAAACATATCATCATTCACTGTACGGTGCACGATCAAATACGGAAGTAGTATACTATTTACAAAGCTTGTTTTTATTGGTACTAGAGTATGTGGTAACCTTGGCCATAGTTAATCAGCATATTTTTCAAGTATGAAGCAAAGTGTGTCTATGTAGGAGAAGGGATTATTTTCGGAAGATATGACCTCTAGTCGATTATACGTTTCATCACATTTGGCACTGCTTTTACTAACAAGTTAACAAGGCGTGCAAATGTGTTTCTACACTTATGTTACCTGTGTATTATTTATACACCTGTGTTTTTTTTATAATGGGGCCTAGCAGATTTTACGTAGGTCTACAGTAGGAATGTTTTATGGTAAATAATTTACAATTAAACTGTTTTATAGATTTTGATTCACAAATATAAGCTATGTTTTTCTCGAAAAGGTATTTGTACATAGATTTTTTTCGTAAATGACTTCATAATGATAAGCATTGGCGTGATTTTCACACAGTATATTGAGAACATAGGGGCACGCCATAGCGTAGTGCTTAAGGCACTGAGGTACAAGCCGGAGAGTCGAGGGTTCAAGTCCCGTTGGGGTCAGAATTTTTAACTGACCCAAACCCCCTCTGGCGGCACTATGGCCCTGGGGTCGACTCAGCCTCTAACGGAAATGAGTACCAGACGCTTGTTCTGGGGGTAAAGGCGGCCGTCACGCAGGGCTGACAACCCGGCTCCTACTACCCCAAGGGCCTCCGGGCCTGTTGTGGGATCACTTTACTTTTATATTGAGAACATGTAGTATAACTTTTCTTTTGGGTAATTTTAATTATACCTAATATGCGAGTGAAATCTTACCAATCATCTCTTAAGTAAAGACTATTATATATAATAGGCCTAACTTGTTTTTTCATTTCATATATTCTTTAAATTTGATTTGTGCTGGTTTTTTGACAAGTTTTGCAACCTGCGTTTTACCCTGTGGGTATATAGCAGGATATTTAGTTTACAATTAATAGGGCTTATTTCAGTGTCTGGAATATTTCGTTTATGTACTTGATTGTTCGTGGAATTTTGATAACTTTTCGTAGCACTATGTTTGGGATCTTGATGTGCGCTGGTCTGTTCTTTTCTTGTAACTTGCAGTGAAGTAAAATATGCATAGCTGTTTGGTCGTCTTCTGAGCATGGGCACTTCGGTGAAGCTGCTTTTCCAATTCTATATAGGTACTGTTGAAATTGTAAGCATGAAAGTTGGATTTAGGTCGATTTGTTGCCTGGTATGGATGTTTGGGAAGAAGAGTTTTGTTTGGTGGCCTTTGTGTGATGATGTGTACAGCGCGTTCCAGGTGTTTTTGTAGTATTGCAGGAGCTTTTGTTTACAAAATGAAAGAGGTAGTCTGTCATATAATAAAGTTCTGTGAAACTTTGAGTCTATTTTCGCGAGGAAATCTGCCCTTTCGTTTCCGTGTGCAGTGTGACCTCGGATCCAATAGAATTTTACTTTGTTACTCTGTATGTGTTGAAGATCTGCCGTGCTAAAGTTGAATATGTTACAGATTTATACCAAAGGGAAACATCATTCTTCCCATGTCACCTACGTACTGTGTGAATGTTAGACCACTATTTATCATAATCAGCAGTTTATAAATTATTTAAAAAACTAGGAAACATGACTGTATGCGATTTATAGAGCTAGATATATATATAGCCCACTACTTTTGTGTAATGGGGGATGTAAGACCTACAGAAGGAAGGAAGAGAAAACATTAAAGAAAAAGAAATACAATGTATTATAAGCAATAGATTATATCCCAAAAATAGACATGTTCAATCATCTAGTAAACATAATCATTAAATACAATATTGTTTTTGTAGTTGGCCCCATGGTTTATTGTTTTGTTCTCTTATATATTTTTCGAAGCTTTGGATGTAGGATTTAATCGCCCCTTAAATGGTAAGTATCTTTATAGCACCCATATGTATCAGGCGCTCGCATGACCGTAACGTAGAAAAAAATCCTTCCAGAAGTTCAAAATGCCATGCGTAAAAGCTGCACTCATCTAACTTTTATAAATTTATCAGAATTGTTATTATATATACATACATTACGACGAATACAAGAAGGAAGGTTACCCAGAAAGTAATTGGAATAGTACCCACCTGGAAGAAGAAAGAAAGGAAGTCCTCGAAACTGCAACGGGGTTGCTCGGTAGGCAATTAGTTTCTCAGGGGACAATACGACCAACTTTGAAGGCAACTACGATAGTATATAATAACTTGGACAACACAAATACAGTTACTTGTAGAATTTTATTTTATAATTGTATAATTAACTGGTACACACTCGTAGATTATATGTTCACATGAAATCTGTCAATTGAAAATTAACGCCCTTGAGATTCTCGAAATAAATATGTAACCTGGAGCGATCTTTAATCTTCACGATCCCTAGCACTTAGGCCGTATAAGTCGCACAAACTTTATTTCGAACGAGAACTGACTATATTCTCTGTAATTTATTTATAATGACTAAGTGGCCTCTACTAGTCTCACTTAGTTGGGATAGAATTGTAAAATATCTCGCCGTTTAGATCAATTAGTAATAGGCCTATAACTCGCCTACTCTTAAGCAAAACAAGTAGAAAATCAATAACAGACTTGGAAGAAATATATATCTTGCCAAAAAATCAAGTTCGCGACTGTTCTATCTCGCCGACAGGCAAGAAGACGACTTCTACCTCGCCAACAGGCAAGAACGAGATTGTTCTAATATGTTTTACTTAGCCTTCTACCCGCGCCATTTCCGAGAATCTGTAGGGCGATAACTTTTTATTTCTAACACAAATTCAATTGGTTTACACATTATTAATCTGAATATCATATACTCATTGGCTACATCATTCACGCCTACAAATTTGACATCATGACAACATTCACTCGCTTGGGGTTGTTTGTTTCCCAAGACAGCTAGCTTGACCTCTTTCTCAGAACCTTGTTTACCTCATTAGGGCGGCAAGAGACATTTGAAGCTTCGGCACCCTTTATAGATGGTTTTCAAGTTTCATATATTCACATATACTCTCAAGTTTCGTTTAATAAGCTACAGATTACATACATTCACATCAACAAACCCTCGAAAGGGGACCCTGAAACATCGGACTTTCTCTTTGCACATTGTGCGCTATACATTATTATTATAGATGGTTTTCCAAAAGACCATTAACTTTATATTTGCAGGCTTCTCTCAAATTTCTTCCCTTTATTTTGCAACTTTACTTTTATTGCCTCTACGTGTTCTTTTGAATAGAAATTGCAACTAATCTGCCCCTTGTAACATTGCAGGTGCTGTTTTGAACTTCTGTTCTCATGTGAAACAAATTTTGTTTGTTTGGGCTACAGAACTTAATATAAATGTATATTCTATCTAAAATGATTATGCTTATTCCTATTATTAAATAATAATTAAATTTATAATGAGGGATCAATAATCGTTTCAAAACTCATGGATACATGAAATAAAACTGGAATGAGAACAAGAGGATTTGGAGGACATGGAATGGATGGGTAGGGAGGAGTGGAGAATGTAAATAAAACTTTAGGCACAAAAAGACGGATAAACGTTAAAAATATGTACATGAAATATAAAATAAAATGTCTATGAATCAGCGAAGATTATATAATATTGCATCAATACGCCGTACGATATTGAGCGGGTCAAGTGCATAAATAATATAAACTGCTGAATATTAGAGTTTGAAACTAGTTGGAGAATTTTATGTAGGAAGTAGGATATAATCTATTACAAAGTTGTAGTCGCTAAGAGGTCTAATTTATGAAATGTTAATTCCTGTCAACGAACCGGTAATCTCAACGTGACATAGCTACAGTTTTCTTTCAGGCTTCGTAATGTTTAACTCGGAATAGCGTGTCGCAGTCATGTGTCCGGTGTTAATACATTTTGAAATCGTGCGGCGAGATGTATTGTGATAGGCTTAGATTTTACGCGATTTTGAGTGAAAATAGCATTATTTTTCTTTAAAAAAATTGAACTTTACGAGTAGTAGAACATTGGTATGAAAACATTGTTTTGCAGTGTAAATATTTAACAGTACAGTTATTTTGTGATTTTTATATGGCAAAGTTAAATGTACTCGTATCCTGTTGACTAAGATCCGTTGGATTTACCTCAGGAAAAGGAAGTAGGGTGGCTGGGCTTATGATTTGGCCGACTTAATCTCTGGCTATCATTACTTGAATGCAAGGAAGATGACTGAACCAGAGGATTAGTCTAAAGGAGAACCCGTAAAAAGAACTCCACCCTCTTAAACCCGCGATCGTGTCCGGACTATCTAGTCCACGACAGTTTAAAAAAAATATACTCAGTCCAAAATGGTTCAAGTTGCAGGACTCCTTTATTGATCAGATAAAGTAAATTTTAATTAATTACATCCTATAAATATTTTTACTCCATATGTTATATGTCGGGTTCGATCCCCGGTCGGGGCAGTTTTTCTGGGTGAGGTTTTTATCGGGGTTTTTCCTCATCTGTAAGACAAATGTCAGGAAAACTTTAAGGCCGAAACGGTCCCCGAAATCATATAGCCATCATCATCATCATCCTTATCATTATCATCATCATCATCCTTCGCCGGTGTGGAAAGCAACGGGAAGCTACCACACCTATAATTCCCTAGTAAAGCTGCAAGCATAGTGTGAAAATGCTATGATTGCAGTGAAGGACCTGCCTTCGGGCAGAATTACTAAGGATGGATGTTATATGTTTATGAAGTTTACGTTAATAGGAATTTTGTAACAACTGATGTAGTGTATTTCAACATTTACGAATTAAGTAATTCTGATGTGCGATACAATTATGCTTTTTGTGTAAAGATAAATGTAAAGTGACCCCATTACACATTAGGGTGGTGGAAGGTTAAAGCTCTCATTTTTCTAGACAATCGCCAAAAGATGTCAACCAGTTTGGTATAACTGTCACAGGATTGATTGATCGGGGCAAGAGGTATTATACCAGGATACTTAGCTAAATTTTAGAATTTCTTAGGTTTGTACAGAGTGTATATTCCTAATATGTGCCACCGCTGCCATTATAGAATCAATTTCAATTTTAATGAATCATCTGTACAAAATTACTAAATTACTTTATAGAATATACTTTGTTTTTAAAATGCATTACGAAACTCCGTTGAGGTTACTGTATTAAAGTTTTAATAATTGTAAAACAGTAGGCCTACCTGATATCTCAGTCGTCCTCAATAATTTGCACTGTTGTTTTATAGGAGGCCTTTCGATAACTTATGTATCATCTTCCGCTTTCATTTTGGTACTGACTGTTGTTGGTAATTACGAGTATTTTGTAAGAGGGTTTATATTGCTGGGTATGTTCTCGTTCATTTGTGTTTATTTGTGGTTTCCTTGATGGATGGTGATGGCCGGATGATTTTCGGGGGACCGTTGGGCCCTAAGCTTCCTGACATTTGTCTTACAGGTGAGGAAAAACCCCGAAAAAACCTCACCCAAGAGCCTGTCCCGACCGGGAATCAAACCCGGGCCCGCTGTGTGACAAGACAGCACGCTAACTCGAGACCACAGCGGTGGACTTTGTGTGTGTGTGTGTGTGTATATATATATATATATATATATATATAAGGCACTGAGCTACAAGCCGGAGGGTCGAGGGTTCAAGTCCCGTTGGGGTCAGGATTTTTAAACTGACCCAAACCCTCTGGCGGCACTATGGCCCTGGGGTCGACTCAGCCTCTAACGGAAATGAGTACCAGACGCTTATTCTGGGGGTAAAGGCGGCAGTCACGCAGGGCTGACAACCCGGCTGACATAAAGTGCCGATTGTCTAGAAAAAGTGGGAGCCTTAACCTCCTACTACCCCAAGGGCCTCCGGGCCTGTTGTGGGATCACTTTACTTTTACTTATATATATATATATATATATATATATATATATATATATATATATGATTATAGTTATAGTACCATTATAGCTTACTTGTTATAGTACCGCTAGAAGGCAGTGAGACCGAGTTCCTACTATCTCTCATGATAGAGAATATAGCCTATATAAATTAAAAACAAAATGTTTGTGCTAGGGTGCCAGGATAGCGTAACTGTAGTCACTGAAGTATCGTTTCCGAGGTCCGAGTTCAAATCCCTATTCAGGAATTTATTTTTCTTTTCATGTCATATATATTGCTTTTAGGGAACGCCTTAGTGTAGATGGTTAAGGCAGTACGCTACAAACCGGAATGTCGAGGGTTCAAGTCCCGGTGGGGTTAGGATTCTTAAACTGGCCCAAACCTTCTGGTGGCACTATGGCCCTGTAGTCGACTCAGCCTCTAACGGAAATGAGTATCAGACGCTTATTCTGGGGGTAAAGGTGGCCGATAACCCAACTGACATGAAGCGTCGATTGTCTACAAAAAATGGTTCTCCTGTGTCCTGTAATGGGATCACTTTATTTTTTTATATATTGGTTTTATTGGTTTGAAGGTCTTGTGGAATAAAAAAAAATCTTGCATAATTAGCTCGATGGTAGTGTGTTATTGCATGAAGCTATAAACCTGAAATTGAAAATCCTGATCAAGAATCTCTTAAAAATTCAAACTTATATAAATTTCCGCTCATTAACATCTTATAATCCAAGTTATGTGGAATGTACTTCACCGGAGAATCATAAAGTAAAATAAATTGTTTGAATTTTTCCTCGTGTTCTTCGTAAACAGTTTCTATAGAAATTTGAATAAGGACCTAGTGAAAAAAATGGATAATCCAGGTGTCAATATAGAACCAGAGGAAATCCCACATTCCTCAACATCTTCAAGAGCCGCATCTAACGACAGTATTCAATCGTTTCCTGAACCTATGTTGGTCAGGTAAGACAAATGTTCAATATTAGAATAGATTGTACCTTTGTTAATTCAATCAGGAAGGCATTTTCTTATTCCTCTGAATATTTTGGGATTTTATATATAAAAATGAGTTAATTCTGTTTGTCTCTTTGTCCTTTATTGACTCAAAAACTACTTCACCGAATTCATTTTTTTTATCATTTAGATAAAAATTCTGGGACAATTAACGTATATAACATATTACCAGTCCACCGCTGTGGTCTCGAGGTAGCGTACTGCCTTGTCACGCAGTGGGCCCGGGTTCGATCCCCGCTCGGGACAAGTTTCCTGGGTGAGGTTTTTAATGTCAGGATATTTTAAGGCCCAAACGGTCCCCGAACATCATCTGGCCATCATTATCACCAATATCTTATTCACCTCATTAGATTAAGTTTAGGTTTAAGGCCTCTCCTGGCGCATCATTACCCATCGTCATCACCCATCATATAATTGGGGCAGCGTAACCCCGCCTTCCAGGCTCCCCAACCTCAGAAGTGGTTTACAATACGCCAATGCAAGAAGAGAAAACCTGAAATGTCGAATGACAAACAGGTGGCACTGAACAAAAAAAAAGACCTATGTACCATAGGCCAAGCGTAAAAAATATATATATTGATGCACTAAAAAGTCGGTTTTGGACGCTTAAATGGCTTACGCAGTCTTAACCATAACGAATGCCCAAATTAGTGTGCACAGAATTGAATATCTTAAAAAAAAATGCCGCGACAGCATATGTCTATCTTTTACGGATAACTCACAATAATTACTTTTGTCTCTCAGCTGATTCATGCCAAGAAGATCGGGATAAGTAGATTCCCGGCAACGCCGTGTAATTAGCACGGGGTATCTAAAAATAATTACGATATAAATTTATATATTATTTTTCTTTTTACTTATTCAACTAAACAAAAAAAAAGACATTTCATTTATTTAGGCGGAGCAGCACAAGCCGGATATTAGCTAGTTGTCTATATAAAGTTATTGTAAAATTAAAAGTTGACACAATTTATTGACGTGTTCTATCTGTAGAGAGAGATGTCCCTACATGGAGTGTTTACAAGTTCAGTGGTTTGTTTCACTTGCCAGCAGATGGCAATAGCCTCTAAGCGTTAATTTAGTTTGTTTATAAACGTGTAGATGGCGCGCAAAGGTATATTATAGAAGCTATTGTAGAGAGAGCTGTGTTCTCTATGAGAGAGAATGAGAGTAAGATTGTACTGTTTATTCCAAATATATTTTTAACCCCAAATAAATAAATAAATAATCACTAAGCATCTCAATTAAAAAAAAATATTTATCCCTATGGGGTTTTGGTGAGCTATTCAGTATATATGTATATGATATGATATGAAAAGAAAAATGCTTGAGTCCGGATATATATATCTCATTGATAAAGCGTCACTGCTATAAAGTAAAAATGTTCTCTTTAATTTGCTTACTTGTTATTGTCAGCTACTAGATGGCAGTGAAGACCGAGTTTTCGCGACATCTAGTAATAATGGAGAATATAATACATATATAAGAAAAATAAGTGTTTGAATTGGATTCGCCTGGTGGTGTAATGGATATCACACTGAGGTACAGACTCAGAGATCCGGGTTCGAATCCCGTCCAGGCATTTCTTTTTCTTATCATACCATATATATATCTCCATCCATAGTAATTCTGCCCGAAGGCAGGTCTTTCACTGCAGTCATAGTATTTTCATGCTATGCTTGCAGTTTTACTAGGGCATTGTAGGTATGGTAGCTTCCCGTTGCTTTCCACACCGGTGAAGGATGAAGATGAGATGATAATGATAAGGATGATGATGATGGCCATATGATTTCGGGGACCATTTGAGCCTTAAAGTTTTCCTGACATTTGTCTTACAGGTGAGGAAAAACCCCGATAAAAACCTCACCCAGAAAAACTGTCCCGACCGGGGATCAAACCCGGGCCCGCTGCGTGACAAGGCAGCACGCTACCTCGAGACCACAGTGGTGTACAATGGAAAGTATAAGACCTACAAATAACATAGGTCACAATTCAAATCTGGGCGTAGAGGCCTTTTATTTTAGGTTTGAGATAGATCGACAACACATGACCCAAGGTTTTACCTCCCATTCGAAGGAAATTATGTTCAGGATCTTTACACCCATCGGCCCAGGCCGGGTTTGAACCCATGAATTTTGGAACCAGAGGTGAACGACTAGTCCATCGCGACCCACTCATTGTGATTATACAGTTATCTGGTACATCCAAAGAACAAACATGTTAGGAGTTCCATACAGCTTCTAGCCTGTTAAATTCTAAATGTAGGATGTTCTTGTCATTAACAACTGATTACAATTGATTTGTAATAATGTTGCCCTAAAAACCATATAATTTTCTTAAAAAATGACTACAGTTTTTTATGGAGAAATCGATTTGCCAGTTAATATTTTACAATCGTCATTTTTACATCAATTAAATGATAATTTGCACAGGGTGGGAAATGTATAAAACAATTATTCTACCAGTTATATTATATGGATACGAAACATGGACTCTTACTTTAAGGGAGGAAAGAAGATTAGTTCTTAGGAAAATTTTTGGACCAAAGAGAGATGAACAGACAGGTGAATGGAGAAGACTTCGTAACAGTGAACTACATAGTCTTTATAGGAAATCAGATATAATAAGAACATTTAAGTCTCGTAGACTACGATGGGCAGGGCATGTAGCACAAATGGGGAATGAAAGATGTGCATGGAAGCTTGTTGTAGATGGAAAACGCCCAGTTGGTAGACCAAGAATGAGGTGGGAGAATAATATTAACTATGATTTGAGGGAAGTAGATTATACAAGGAATGATTGGAAAACATTTGCTCGGGATAGGGATGTATGGAGAGCTTGTGTCCGCGCAGCCATTAATCTACGGGTTCGATAGTGCCAGTGAGTTAGTTAATTAGGTAGTTAAAATTCTGATCAGGTTTTTAAATAAGAAATGCACCGATAGGGACCTAGATGGTTATTGTAACTTTATTTTCTATAAATTGAATATTATTCTTGCAGTTTACAGGCTAATGATCAGCGTTTCTGACTACAGTTCATGAGGACCCGGGTTCGATTCCCGGTCAGACCATAGGAATTTTTCTTTAAAGGGAGTTATTCTTGTGGTTGCCCATGGCCTGGAATTTAGGTTAAGTTTAGGTTAAGGACTCTCCTGGCGGTTTATTATCATTTGTCACCAATCATATCCCGGCTAACGTAACTCCGCCTTCCAGGTGCTCTAACATAAGAAATTGATTAATATTTCTCCAATGGGAGAAAGCCAGAAATGTCATAAAATACAACCTGGTGGCATTAGAAAAAATACACTTTGCCTATTATATACTACAATAAAATTAAACAGTAGTGCCAAACTGTATTTTTATAATTCATTTTCTCTAGGAATCAACCTACAGGAAGAAGAAGACCAGGACGTCCACTCAAAAGACTTTTGGATGGTGTTTCTCTTGAGGGCGAAACAGGTCAACAAATGACCTAAATTCGTGAATGTACTATGATGATAATGATTTTCTCTAGGAAATAAAATTGTTTTGTCATAAGCATGCAGTTTTTTTCAACAGAATTTATCCCTACAATACTTTAGTTAATCAGACAAAAAGTAGGATCAGATTAAGAATATGATGAAGTTTTACATATGACAGTTTTACATCAAAAATTTTATACCAAAATCAAAAGTACATCTATTTTCTTTTAGATGTCTGTACATCTGATGGTATAACTTATTTTATATTTTCGATTTGTAGAAAAGATCCAAATCCTACAACAACAAAATTATACATCGAGATAAATTGTATATCTTTCAATAAGTTGAATAATTTGAGATTTTTGGAATTCCAAAAATGTACAAATTTTCGAATATATATAGGCCTCAATAAGAATTGACTTTTACATAATTATATCATAGTCGCACATATTAGTCTTAAACTTAAAAGCTGACAAAATTAATTCAACAGTTTTTATTTTATCCTTTGCTCCTAGACAACCTTCTTAATTATCTGACAATTACTACGCTCAAAATAATCGTTATTTTAGAAGTCGCTAAAATAAAGAAGATAAATCTGAGTACAATATATCAATTAATTAATTACGAGGAGTGGGGAATAGCCTAATTGAGAGGTTTCGCCACCAAACCCCTTCTGTATTAACTGTGTTATATTGTTTAATCTATGTAATATATAAAAATGTTTGTTTGTTTGTTTGTTTGTTTGTTCGTTCGTACGTATTTTAAGCGCGGACATACCGTTAATCCGATTGTGATGGGGCTTTTTGCAAAATGTTCAGGAGATTACCGGGTTGAACGTAGACTATAAGAGAGTTGTGATACTCAACTCCTATACCCTTAAAAATTGTCGTTTGTAGTGGAAAACGTGAAAAAAAAGGAAGCTCTTTGGACGCTTAAATTGCTTACGCTGCCTAGACCATAACAAATACACAAAATTAATGTACACAGAACTGAATATCTCAAAAAGCTCTACAAAAACGTCCATGACAGCATATGTTTATCTCTTACAGATAATTCACAATAACCATTTTTGTCTTTCTTTGATGTCAAGAAGATCGAGACAAGTACGTAGATTCCTGTACAAGTATAGCTGCACATAACGGGTATTTTTTTACGGATAACTCACAATAACGAATTTTGTCTTTTAGCTCATTTGAGCCAAGAAGATCGAGATAAGTAGATTCCCGGGGAACACCGGATAATCAGCACGGGGAAACTTAAAATAATTACAATATACATTTATAATTATATTTCATTTTACTTATTCGACCAAATATAAAATCACATTAATTTTCATTTATTTGGGCGTAGCAGCGCACGCCGGGTATTATACCTATATTAATTTGTAAACATTTAAAATAGCAAGAAGTGTTATAAATAGCATGTCAACGTATTTTTAAGCCTAGCGAAATTTAATTTAAAATTCTATTTTCGACGCAATTTCGAAGAAAAATAAACTTATAAATGTTACATGGTGTTAGAAAATTCTAACAGCCATAGTTAGCCACGTAAGAACAATTTAATAGCTACTCGATACTTCTTCTTCTTCTTCATCTTCATCTTCATCATCATCTTCTTCTTCTTCTTCTTCTTCATCATCACCTTCTTCTTCTTCTTCATCTTCTTCTTCTTATTCTTCGTCTTCTTCTTCTTCTTCATCATCATCTTCTTCTTCTTCATCATCATCTTCTTCTTCATCATCTTCTTCTTCATCATCTTCTTCTTCATCATCATCTTCTTCTTCATCATCATCTTCTTCTTCATCATCATCATCATCTTCTTCATCATCTTCATCATCATCTTCTTCTTCATCATCTTCTTCTTCATATTCTTCATCATCATCATCTTCTTCTTCTTCTTCTTCTTCTTCATCATCATCATCATCATCATCATATTCATTGTTATTGTTATTATCATATAAAATGTTGTTTGTGCATGAAATTAACATTACAATATTTAATACATTTTTAACTCTTTATAATTAGTAGGCTATAGTGTATATTTATATTTGTCAAATATTTATTTGTATTTATGCTGGTCGAGTGGAAGAGAAGGCCTTATGGCCTTAACTTTGCCAGAATAAATAAAGCATTATTATTATTGTTATTATTATTATTATTATTATTATTATTATTATTATTATTATTATTATTATTATTATTACGGATCCATCTATTACGTAAGCCGTATACATAGTTTTATTGTGAAAATAACTGGGTACAACGTGTGAAACTTAGTTGATATTCAAACTATAGATGCCTATTTTATAGGCCTATGTCTATACATTTTGTTAGCTTAGGCTATGTACGTCTGTTGTTGCCTTATATACACGTGCCTCGTTTAAATGAATGCAACACATATGAACTGGGCACTGCCGAATAACTGATTTCAAACTACACTATATGAGTGAATTCATTTGGTCTCATGTCTTTTTGATTCTTTTAAACTGGAAGAAAACGTATGACCTCTTAATTTTTTAACGGACGCATGCACGTATTAATTTTCTTCATAATCAATGATTTTGTCTTTTTTTTTACGTCTGAAGGACAGTTATGGCCTATATTTAAATTACTAGTTAGAAATGCGGAAATTTATAAATTTGAACTAATTAAATTGTAAATAAATCACGACTATAGCATAAAAATGTGAAAATTAATTTTCGTAAATCGTATTAGGTTGTAGTATATTGATTATAGACTAGCATCTCGTTGTCCTTGGTAAAATGAACCTCACATTTTTGCGAGTGGAATTTTTTTAATAAAACAACTATTAAGGCGAAACTCGTAAAATAAAAAATGTATAGGTTATTTTATTTCTATTTTATAAACCTGTTTATATCTCTTTACATTTTTACGCTAAAATTGCCCAGAGTATGTGCGGAGAAGATACAAAAATATGTATACGCAAATTTTTGCACAAAAATCGCGATTTTTGTTAACTGTATTATTTTCTAAACACATGTCAACGTGTCTCATTTTGTGATATTAATTTTTGCATATAAAAATATGTTTGTTTCGACTGAAGTAGATTTATTAGGCACATTGTTAAATAGTTTATTATATCTCTTATAAAGATAAAAATGTTACAGTAACACTGAGCAACAAAAAATAAACTTTTTTTTTTGTCTCAGAAAGAAAAATATGTGATTGTGATAGTATGTTTTCTGCTTAATTCAAATATGATATCGGTTTTTCTCCAACACGCAAGGTTTCCGAGAGACAGGAATTTATAATTTCAAACACTTTAATATTTTCTACATTCGTAACTATACAATATTCGAACATTCGGATTCACCTAGAAAGCAAGAAATGACGATTTTCTGCTATATTTCGCCTGTGGAGCATCCTTGTTGATGGTCAAATAATAATCGGCCAGCATATTAGGATTCCATTTGCCTTGATATCTCTTTTCCATAGCTGAAATAATTTGAGTTAGCTCATTTGGGTTTATTTTACAACGGACAAATGGACGAAAAAACGTTTATTAAAAAAGTAGTTATTTAAATCCATTAATAGAAATTGAAATAATAAACTGTGAGTGATGGAGAAATTCCGAAAACATTTGAAAACACGATAAAAACTGCATTAAGTACAACTATTGGTACTCATGAGACAAAAATCACGTTGACCAGTGTAATATGCAACCTTTAATAAGCCTCCTTTAGACTAAAATGTTAATTTTAAAAATATTATTATTATAGACGCATATCAAGAAATTAGGCTGCTTTAAACTTACATTACATTTAACCTATTTCTCGATTGGTGATAAATATCAGTCCTTTTAAAATTCGTGTTTGTCAATTTAGTAGTGTTAATTATTAGTCATTCAAAATATCTCTACAGGCGGAAGAATTAAGAAGCTCTGTTTGTTGCTACACGTGACGTCATATAAAGCAGTGTTCACTGTCAGCGTTCCACGTCCCATTCCCCTCTGACTCGTAGATAGCAGTGTCACGTGTTCTATTCCTGCATAAACACGACTGCAGTGCCCTCCGTCAACAACTGCACTTACTCCTTAAACGGGTAATATGCGTACTATATTATTTATGTTGTCACCTGACTAATGGCATTGCCAAAGCCACTACATCGGAGCCGCCCAAAATTAATTGTATCGCGGGGCCAAATGAAAGAAACATCAAGATGGCGCGGGCCATAGGCTATATTATAGCTCTTGTGGATTATTATTATTATTATTGTTATTATTATTATTTTGAACGCGTGTTGATTTGCTAGTTTTCTTGTTATGTCGTTATAACATATTTCACAAGTTCTTGTTCCATATTGATTGAATAAAATTATAGACCCTTAGCTTATTTTCATTTATTAGAATGCTAAAGAGGCCGGATAGAAAATGGAGGGTCGTATCCGGCTCGCGGGCCGTAGTTTATTCGTCCCTTTACTAGATTCAAAGACATAAACAAAAATGATTTGTATAATATTGTACAATAACTTTATATGTTAAATATGTTATGGAATTAAGTGGTTTTAGGAAGAAATAGAAACAAGTTATGGGACATTTGTCGTATAACAAGGTCATTTATGTAACTTTTCTCTATTTTAAGCAATAGATGAGCCTATTACGATGTTTGCGTGATTTTCCATGAGCTTTAAAAAATACATGACAAAATGAATAGTGTTTTTACAGAACATCACCATAGAACATTATATAGAGATAATTGTTTAAATTATTAACGAGATTCTTGCGATCATCATTGTGATCTAGGAATATCATCGTTGCCTCTCACTTAAAGGATCCGGGTTAGATTTCTGGTCGAATTTAATTTCGCAGTATTTCGGATTTTTTCAACTGTAAAGCATAATTGGTAGGAAATTAAGTAAATAAGTTCCAGCCAACTAGTTCGTAACATGTTCTTAGCTTCATCGAAGAGCACAAGTTAAAAAGTGTGATTCCACTACGATCTTACGAGACCCTTGGAACAATAGAATAAGGAAGGCTCCCACTTATTTAGACAATCGGCACTTGATGTTAGCCCTATGTGACGGCCGCCTTTAACCCCAGAACAAACGTCTGGTACTAATTTCCGTTAGATGCTGAGTCGATCTCAGGGCAATGGTGCCGCCAGTACGTCTGGGTCAGTTAAAAAATCCTGACCTCACGGGGACTCGAATCCTCCACCTTCCGGCCTGTAGCGTATTGCCTTAACTACGCTACGTCGTGTCCCGACCACTAGCTAGCGTGTGTAAAATTGAATAGAATAGTATAATGCAGAGATACAGTAAGGTCTTTTCGACGGTTTAGTAGACCAAGTATCGCAATATTTAGCATCTCTCACTGAAAGTTAGTGTCCGTTCACCAGATATTCTGGCAATTACGCCGCGCTCACGTTGGATACGATGATGTTATGCTACGGTTTATTATACAGCGTATCGCGCCCGACATGACGCAATCTCGCATTACGCTCGGCGTGAGGCTGGTTTCGCATGGAGCGCATACGGTACAGCGCTTATGTTTATGGAATTGTCGCCAGATGGAACCACATATATGGGAAATCAAAATGACAAACGTTCATAATAAATTTCCAAATGTGTTTACAAAAATTAATGTATACAAACCTGTCCCTGCATAACCTAATGAAATAAATTACATACATACTATTTAGTAAACTATAAACTGATCTGATGTACACTAAACTGACCCATCGGAACCTAACAAAACGAAGTGATTGAACATTTATTTCTTAAAATATGGTTTGGAATTAAATGCAAATGTTGGTCATTCACACATATGTCCTGCCATCTGGTGGATTTAATTTTATAAGCGTTCACGTATGCCAACTTCAATTCTAATAAAGAACTTCGAAAATAAATTGAGAGGAAAAGTCATAATTTGTGTACATAGATAAACATATTTAAATTCTTTATAAAAAAAAGTATCGTTGCAAAACGTTTAAAATAGTACGAAGTATTATTAAAGACCATAGAGAACCGACAGAAAAAATACCTAGAGCAACAGCATCATATGAATGTTGTATGGAAAATTATAGAATAAATTATTCTTTAGTTCTTAAATAAACATATGGTTGATGAAAATACCAAATTTTACAATATTTCAGATTTTCGCCTGAGCTGTTTTATCAGGTTTTGAATTTAATAGAAGACAAAATTTATGTACATCCATAATATCCCCAAGATACAATATTTACAGCTTTTATTTATCTTTTGACTAAGTTCAAGCCACAATAACTCTTTTTTCTGTACACCTCTGTACTCCTTCATGCTCATATTGTATAAAACTCGATGATTTGCAACAAAACTATCTAACTTTCATCGTTAAAATTGGAAAGTTATTAAACATGTACTGTATTTCCGGCATTTTGTCATGAAATCTTAGTTTGTTTTTAGCAGCAATTACACCAATGAGTACGGGTAATATCTTCTATGTTCTTTGTTTGCGCTGGAAAATTGCGTCCTGGATTCAAGAGATTGAAATACACGACGCGACATATCAGCGCAAAATTTTTCGCGTCAGCAATTTGCGTTATAGATAAACTACATCCTTTTAAATACATGGGGAGCAATTTTTGCGCTGGCGCTTTGCGTCGTAGATAAACCATAGCATTAAAGTACAATACTGGTCGTACGAATTGAGTTCGCACGTTGCACTGGTTACATTTTTCTGTCAGGAACTCTATGGTCAGGAAGGTAGACTTCCCGTTGTGCCGGTACTGTGAAGTCGAGTATGTGATATCTAGGCCCGGATTTTGATGAAATGTCATATTTTTTATGAGTTGTCAGAGACGATGTAGATTAATAAATAATTTAGTGCATTGTGCAATAAATATGTTAGATATATCAGGTTTTTATAGGCCATTAAAATTTATTTTTTCCACTTTTTCTGATAGTCATTTTACAAATTTTATTTGCTATTTTAGGTCATTTTATTTATTTTTCGTACTGTTATACGTCAGTTTTTAAATAATCTACGTTATTTTTTTTGTTGCTTTCTTGGTTTTTTGTGCTCAGGTAAGTTAGTGAGAAACCACAGTGCGTTGCTTCAATATAACGTGAAATCACTGTGCTCTGCCCTCCACGTGGATTGAATCAGGACTTCCCCTTCAATGCGGGAATCTTTCGATTTGTAATATTTTCATTTGTCTCACGAGAGTGGCGTTTCTGTATGGTTGTGTTGATTTTCGTGCAGTGCAAAATGCCAAAACAAAAAAAATGTCTAGTGCTATCCGTTTAAGACAGTATGTAACAGAATTCGGTGAACAAGTATTTTCTAGTGAAGGGAGTGTATTATTTTGCAAGGTGTGCGAAATTAAAGTCGCTGCAGATAAACGTTTCACAGTACATCAACATATCGGGTGCGAGAAACATTTGCGGCTCTTAAAAATATGAACAAAAGAAATGTCTCAATTATTGTTAAAACAAATTGCTTCCACATCAAATAGCAAGTCATCTCTATTTTTACACGCTTTATATTAGCTTGACCTGTATCTATCTATCTATCTATCTATCTATCTATCTATCTATCTATCTATCTATCTATCTATCTATGTAACTGAATCTTTCATCGCGTTTTTCACCCACTTAAAATAATTGGATCGACTTGAAATTTTGTATACTTGTAAAGGACCCGTGACAATATAATAATTTCATATTCATTTTCTAAAATCCTGGCCAGAATCATCAGAAAATCAAAAAAAGTGTTTTTGTATTTATGTAACGGAATTTTTGAACCCGATTTTCACCCACTTAGAGACATTGGACCGACTTGAAACTTTGTATACTTGTAAAGAACCCGTGACAATACAATAATTTCATATTTATTTTCTAAAATCCTGGCCAGAATCATCATAAAATCAAAAAAAGTGTTTTTGTATTTATGTAACGGAATCTTTGAACACGATTTTCACCCACTTCGAAGCATTGGATCGACTTGCAACTTTGTATACTTGTAAAGAACCCGTGACAATACAATAATTTCATATTTATTTTCTAAAATCCTGGCCAGAATCATCATAAAATCAAAAAAAGTGTTTTTGTATTTATGTAACGGAATCTTTGAACACGATTTTCACCCACTTAGAAGCATTGGATCGACTTGCAACTTTGTATACTTGTAAAGGACCCGTGACACTATAATAATTTCATATTTTATTTCTAAATTTCTGGCCAGAATCATCAGAAAATCAAAAACATTAAAACTGGTATAATAGGTTACGAAATTGTCGACTTTTTAGTCAATCGTTGTCAGAGCTCAGTTGGTAGAGCGGTGAACTAGTGGTATATAGTTTCAGTAATCCATAGGTCTCTGGTTCGAATCCGGCTGGGGAGGATTTTTTTTTAGAAGAGTAATAATTTTAGCTCATACTACAATAGTATGGAATTTAAATATATTTACATTCTTATTTTATTCTGTAAAATATTAAAACTAAAAAATAAAAAATAAATAATAGTTTTAAAAAACTAAAACAGCACGCTTTATTAGAAAACCGAACTCAAAAATGAAAAATAATTTTAATTTCCAACACGCTTGGGATAAATTTAAAGTGGTCAACAAAAAAATCTTCTCCAACACATATAGAATAAAACTAGAATTATCAACAAAAAGAAAATAATTTTACCATCAAAAGCGTGGGGTGCCTTTTATGATTTTTACATGTTCTTCTTAGAGACTTTACTTTTACCAATATCTGTTTATTATCAAATATATTAATTGATATAGAGCACCCCACGCTTTTGATGGTAAAATTATTTTCTTTTTGTTGATAATTCTAGTTTTATTCTATATGTGTTGGAGAAGATTTTTTTGTTGACCACTTTAAATTTATCCCAAGCGTGTTGGAAATTAAAATTATTTTTCATTTTTGAGTTCGGTTTTCTAATAAAGCGTGCTGTTTTAGTTTTTTAAAACTATTATTTATTTTTTAAATTATGTGAAGTATTTGTCAGTGCAAATATTCAACTAGAAAAACTAAACAATTCTAAGCTACGTAATTTCCTTGAACGCCATAGGTCATACTGTTGCAGACGAATCAACATTGCATAAAAGATATTTAATAAAATGTTACGAAGACACATTAAACCATATAAAACCGTGTTAGCTGACAATCGCCGATCGTTCATTTTTGATAACTTAAGGATGATCATGGTGGTGTAATGCAATGCCAACTAAGGTATGTTTAGTTAATAATTTTTCATATTAGTTTAATAGAAATGAGATTGACCTAATGATAATTGTTATTTTTTAAATTATTTTATATTACTACTAAGAACAGGAATTGCTTTAGAATAGTTACCCATTCAATAACAATAGTTTTTCTCTTATACCATTTCTAATTAATAAAGTAATAATATTTCTTCTTCTACCTCATGAAATTAGGCCTTTTGACCTGTTTTCATATCAAGTGGGATTTAATGAATCTTCCGATCTAGTAAATGGGCGTCCACCACTTATACGTCCTATTGGTTTGTACTTTAATAACAACTGAGGGATTCTATCTGTAGGCATTCTTTTAACATGACATTACCGTTGTTTCCCATGTTGTCAATTATATTTGTCAAACTAAAAATATTTAAGTCTTTTTTAATATCTTCATTTCTTTTTTATTAATTAATTAATTAATTAATTAATTATTATGAAATTTATAATTTTCATTAGATCATTTTTTACACTTTTAGGTCATTTTAAGAGAATTTTAAGGTAATATTATAGGCCATTTTTTTAAACATTTAAGGTCGTAAACATCCGGGCCCTAGTGACATCTCTTTGTCGCGCAATGAATAATTTGTTTCTTGATAACAGAAACAGATTCATGACTGTAGGCGAGATAGAAGCGCAACGAGTGTTCATAATATCACGGATGCATTCAAAATGAATTTATCTCGCAATAACGATTGAAAACAATATTAAATATATGATCTGTTGTAAAGTTTGTGATTAATAAATAAGTGTACGAGTAAATTTACCAGATGTTTTTAAATCTTCAGATATTTCTTTCCGCGCCCTATGTTGATGGTCACGTAAATGATAAGGCGAATCACATTGATCCCACAAACATTTGTGTCCAAAAACCAAATTAATAATTCTATTCAATATCCATTTTATATATTAAACGTACAAACTTAGTAAAATATCCCAACAAGTTGGGATTCATTTCGGACGTCGGAACTATAGTCCAGCCACTGATTTTCAGGCCCTGACGTTTTCACTGCAATGTTGCGGATATGGATATTCAGTGGGGGGGGCGCTTTATGTATGCGGTTAGCAGACATACAGCTGACAATATCTCAGCAATTTCAAACCTTACTAGTGCGCTATAGCTGCGTCAAGAGCAGTGATAAGATATCGCAGACGTTCACTCTCACGTCAACTATTTCTTTATTGGCAGTAGAGGCCGAGTTCTCCCTTTACCCCTAGTATAATCTAAACTTCAGACCCGGAGATGCAACGGCTGGACTTTATACGTGCGTAAAGACTCTCTGATACACATAAATTAGATACCCGATCCCTTGAGCACAGTGTCCTTTATATCCCTCCTCGTCACACTACCTATTATTCGAAATCTTTTACAGTTTCTCTTGCTAGAACATGAAATTCCCTTCCACCCTATGTCAGAGACTGCAAAACTTTACCATCTTTCAGAAACAAATTGAAAATAAGATTATTAACAGAAACAATTCACTAATATTACTTTTTAAAAATTAATAATTTGTTTTTTTCATTATTTAATCAAAATGGTTTTAAGATATGTTAATATATTTACCTAATGCCTTGTATAATAAGCGATAGATTAATGCATTATAGTTTATTATTTTTTTTTGAGTTTTTTTTTTCATTTTATGTATAATCGATTCGAACTGTTATTCCTTCCTTTCTGTATACATTCTATCGTTAATTTAATTTTAATACCATTTTAATATTATTGTATTATTAGACATTATTTTCATTATTATTCAATTTGACAGATAATAATTAATTGTTTAGTATGTACTATTATTGTATTTTTTGTATTTATATGAAACATATGTTTGTCCTGGTGAGTGGAAGAGATGGCCACATGGCCTTAACTCCACCAGACTAAATAAATCAATTCTAATATATTCTATTGTATCTTGGGCAAATAAAACAGATCGGCAAAAAAACGTACGAATAACTCACATGTAGTGTGAGCGCTCCCACAGTACTAGAATAATCGGCATTGTCCGTGCGTTTTGGTACGTGTTCGCGGGACCAAATTTCTTACGAAAACGCATGCAAAGTGAGAGCGGCCTCAGAGAGCACACGGAGCGGGACGCCAGGCATCTACAATGAGAGATCACAGTAGTCTGGTATGGGAAAGTCGCTTGCGACCGTTGAAGTTAAAACTACTACAAATAGAAAAAATACTATCATACATTCAGATCATCCGCGTCATGGATTTAAGATTGATCACTGGCCATTGATTCCGACGTTTCGACACGATCCCACATGTCATTATCAAGGATATCATTCCTGGATAATGGCATGTGGGATGGGATCATGCCGAAACATAGGAATCAGTGACGAGAGGCCAACCTTGAATCCATGACGCGGTATACCCAAGAACATGTTCTTAGTCATACTTCATCATCATCATCATGAACAAATTCGTTTTAGGCCATGTGGCCTGTACGGTAAACCTAGCGAAGATGGTCTTGATCTTTCCACCAATGTTTTGGTATTCCTTGCTCCCTATGTCCAGTTGGGGTATATTGGAATTTTGGAAGTCTATTTCTTGCCATTCTCCTCAGATGATTTTTCCATTCTTGTTGGTATCTTTGTATATAGTCATACTTATATCAGCGAAAATCTACTATATACAGGGTGTATCAAAAAGGATGGCACAGACTTATATGGTTGAAAGTACACGATAATAGAAGCAACAATGTCCCAGTAAACATGGGTCCGCAAATGAGCCGTTTGCGAGATAATTACGAATGTATGGTTACAAGCCGCCACTGACGTCATTGTTTGTACAATCGTACGGTTTACTCCTTGCGCACTTGAAACCGTTCTATGTTCTTTGTTTACAAAACTGAACATTGCCGAGAGGTGCAGTTGTAATCAAAACTATACACGCAGAACGTACTGGACGGATATAGTACACAGTCTCAAAAGGTATCAGTCTCGTCTGAGGAGTGCCATTTGTGCTGTGTTGTAGTTACAATGGAACCTTTACAGTAACGAAGAGTATGCGGATATGCATTTCGGGTACGGTAGGACTAATGGCAATGCACAGGAGGCTGCACGCTTGTACCAAGAAACATGTCCTGATCGAAGACACTCCGAAAGTCGTACATTTATAAGGGTCCATCAGTCCCTGAGAGAAAATGGGGGTTTTGCACTCGGCAGAGCAATAGGTAGGCCTGCTCGCATTACGCCTGAGGTTGAGGATATGGTGTTGGAAGCAGTACAGACAGCTCTCTCCAGGAACCTCGACGAGAAGAATTGCCACACAAGTGCCTGTACTAAGCCACAGTAGTGCATGGAGAATTTTACAGCGCAATTTACTGTACCCTTTACCACCTCCAACGAGTTCAATGTCTCAATGATGCGGACTTTGTTCCTAGAGTGATGTTTTGTCAGTGGATGCAACAACAGACTATAGTCAACCCTCGTTTCGCATGTAACATTTTATTTACAGACGAAGCAGGATTCACACGCGATGGTGTTTTTAATTATCATAATACACAATTTTTTGTGTGAAATAAACCCACATGCTGTTCATGAGTCACCACATCAGCACCGTTTCTCACTGAATGTGTGGTTAGGGGTACTAGGTAATCATCTCATTGGGCCACACATTCTTCCACGAAAACTTAATGGACGGAGGTAACCTTAGGTTTCTGCGGCGTCATCTTCCAGGATTGCTTGAGGATGTTCCCCTTCAGCAACGTCGGAGTTTGTGATACATGCATGATGGAGCTCCGGCACATTTTGCTGCTGCTGTGAGACGGCATCTAACGGGCAGATACGGCCAAAGATGGATAGGTCGAGGCGGATCTGTACCTTGGCCTCCAAGATCACCTGATCATCCTTTGGATTTTTGTGTCTGGGGTCACCTCAAAAGCGAAGTGTATAGCACACCCGTTGACATGGTTGAAGAACTGGAGCAGAGAGTTGTACATGCTTCTCAAGAATTCAGAAATGATCCAGGGGTTTTCGAAAGAATTCGACATTCATTGCAGAGACGAGCACAGTATTGCATCCAGATGCGAGGAAGACACTTCGATTTGACACTATGATTTGAGGGAAGTACATTATACAGGGGATGATTGGAAAACATTGGCTCAGGATAGGGATGTATGGAGAGCTTATGTCCGCGGGTTCGGTAGTCAGTGAGTTAGTTAGTTAGAGTTTATAGGCCTTTATCAGCCAATGTTTCGGATATTATAAAAATTAAAAGACGAGCGCATAGATTATACATTAAAACTAAAACAGAAGACAATAGACGACTATATAGAAAATTACAAGAGGAGGTGTAAGCGGTCATAGCTACTTATGAAAAACAACATTTTGAAAAAACAACAGAACACATACAAAGTCTCTTGAAAACGAACCGTAGAAAATTTTGGCAAAATATATCTAAATTTCGCGGTAACAAAGCTAATTCAAACCATCCGATTAGGGATGATAATAATATTATCCTTAATGATGTTGACAAAGCAGAAAAATTTAGGAACTTATTCCATAAAACCTACCGTGGAGTCCAAATCTTGACAATAATCTACTCTTAGAAACTGAAAACTTTATCGCAAACCATCCTTTTCTTTTTAAACCTTTACAAAATCTACCGCAAAATTTTGATATCTTTACAGTTGAAGAAACAAAATTAGTACTTAAAAAGCTAAAAGCAACCGCTCCTGGTCCAGATGGCATTTCTGATGTCATTTAGAAAGACTTATCAGAGAAAGCCCTTATCTATGTTATAAAACTTTTCTCAACTAGCTTTTCTGTAGGATATCTTCCACTAAGATGGAAGGAGGCACATATTTTAATGTTTCCAAAAATCAATAAGTATCCAAGTAATGTAAATTCTTATAGACCAATCAGCTTTACACAACACATTAAAAACATCATAACACGAACAAGGCTTTAGCCTAAACATTACACTTTTTCTCAAGCAAAAACTCACATCTCACCAAATTAACACGCATACACCTACTTACAGTAATAAGGGCCTCTCTGACTTATGCAGCATCCTTATTACATAAACTCAATAAAACTAACACAAACATACTTAACACAACATATGTACAGAAAGTCGCTAAGAACATGTTTGAATCTCAGAAAGTTTTTCCCAAATGGACCTCTCCATCACCTTTCAAAATCAGTTCCACTAACTCACAGTATAAAAATCCTAAGTATAAAATATAGATCAAGAGCGTTAACACGTCCCCAAGAGAGTAATCTCATACTAAATGATCCTCCTAACACATCGGTAGCCCGTCTAAGATACCTTTAACATTATTTCATTTAATCGCAAGAATGTGTGGAGAAAAATAAGGAGGAGGTACTTAGATATAAACCAACAAGATTTTTCGCCGAATGTGCGGAAAAACGCTCACTGTATGTACAAAGAAACCTAAAACACGTTTGGGGAAAATAATCTTATGTACTCAACCTAGGATTTAAAGAGAGATCAGGGCTTGCTTGGATTAGGCTAGGGGCATGGATATTTCTAAAAATTAGCGACGATCACGATATGCTAATATGTCCAAAGTGCGGGAGCTTTGAAGACGAGATACATATATTAGGAAAATGTAATGATTTAGAATATTGGAGACGTCAGTTATTTCTGGAAATATATCTAAATTCAAATCGTGAAAGATTGGCATGCTACGAGTTAATGGTACATCCAGAAAATTGGATAAACTTGGGTAAATTTCTGGACAAAACGCGGAAAATATGAACGACACTCATTCATGAATAAATACATGTTATCAAAATACAATACCATAATTCTTAATAATTATACATAACTTAACTAATGTATAATGTTATTGCATTATTAATATGTAATTTTAATATTATTGTGTTTTCTTTATGTAATTGTAATATTATTGTTTTCTTTTTGTTTTTCTTTATACTATTACCAATTATTACTTTACTGTAACAGGCTGTCAACAGCACGCACGGCTTACGGCCCGTGCGACCCACATTTGTAAATAACATTGTAAATATCTTACTTTTAGACTAATAAAGTCCTACTACTACTACTACTACTACTACTACTACTACTACTACTACTACTACTACTACTACGACTACTACTACTACTACTACTACTACGACTACTACTACTACTACTACTACTACTACTACTACTACTACTACTACTACTACTACTACTACTACTACTACTACTACTACTACTATTTCATTTAAAGAAAATACGATTGTGTTGAAGTTACCAACCATTAAAGAGAACAATGCAATAGGTAATTTAACAAATCATTAAAAGGAACCACCTACAGGGTGTATAAAAAAGAATGGCGCAAACTTACATGGTTGAAAGTACACGATAATAGAAGCAATAATGTCCCAGTAAACATGGGTCCACAAACGAGCCGTTTGCGAGATAATTACGAATGTATGGTTACAAGCCGCCACTGACTTCATTGTAAACATCGTTCTAGTTAGTACAAATTAATTTTAATTTAGACTTTACTATTAATTTTTCATCTCATTTAGTTCACTTTTCACTTCACTTATGGGTTACCTGTTAAAGGAGGTGTTTGAAGTGTCTTCCTTGCATCTGGATGCAATACTGAGCTCGTCTCTGCAATGAATGTCGAATTCTTTCAAAAACTCCTTGATCATTTCTGAATTCTTGACAAGCATGTACAACTCTCTGCTCCAGTTCTTCAACCGTGTTAACAGGTGTGCTGTACACTTCACTTTTGAGGTGACCCCAGACACAAAAATCTAAAGGATTTAGATCAGGTGATCTTGGAGGCCAAGGTAAAATCCGCCTCGACCTATCCATCTTTGGCCGTATCTGCACGTTAGATGCCGTCTCACACCAGCAGCAAAATGTGCCGGAGCTCCATCATGCATGTACCACAAACTCCAACGTTGCTGAAGGGCAACATTCTCAAGCAATCCTGGAAGATGATGCCGCAGAAACCTAAGGTACCTCCGTCCATTAAGTTTTCGTGCCTCCGTCCATTAAGTTTTCGTGGAAGAATGTGTGGCCCAATGAGATGATCACCTAGTACCCCTAACCACACATTCAGTGAGAAACGGTGCTGATGTGGTGACTCATGAACAGCATGTGGGTTTATTTCACACCAAAAATGTGTATTATGATAATTAAAAACACCATCGCATGTGAATCCTGCTTCTCTCTAAATAAAATGTTACATGCGAAACGAGGGTTGACTACAGTCTGTTGTTGCATCCACTGACAAAACATCACTCTAGGAACAAAATCCACTTCATTGAGACATTGAACTCGTTGGAGGTGGTAAGGGTACAGTAAATTGCACTGTAAAATTCTCCATACACTACTGTGGCTCAGTACACGCACTTGTGTGGCAATTCTTCTCATCAAGGTTCCTGGAGAGAGCTGTACTGCTTCCAACACCATATCCTCAACCTCAGGCGTAATGCAAGCAGGCCTACCTACTGCTCTGCCATGTGCAAAACCCCCATTTTCTCTCAGGCGCTGATGGACCCTTGTAAATGTACGACTTTCAGGGTGTCATCGATCAGGATGTTTCTTGGTACAAGCGTGCAGCCTCCCATGCATTGCCATTAGCCCTACCATACATGAAATGCATATCTACATACTCTTCTTTACTGTAAGGTTCCATTGTAACTACAACACAGCACAAGGGTGGCACTCCTCAGACGAGACTGATACCTTTTGAGACAGTGTACTGTATCCATCCTGTACGTTCTGCATGTATGGTTTGATTACAACTCCACCTCTCGGCAATGTTCAGTTTTGTAAACAAAGAACATAGGACGGCTTCAAGTGCACAAGGAGTAAACCGTACGATGTTACAAACAATGTCAGTGGTGGCTTGTAACCATACATTCGTAATTATCTCACAAACGGCTCGTTTGCAGACCCATGTTTACTGGGACATTGTTGCTTCTATTATCGTGTACTTTCAACTATGTAAATTTGCGCCATCCTTTTTGATACACACTGTATATATATATATATATATATATATATATATATAAGATCGATCCATCCATCCATCCATAGTAATTCTGCCCGAAGGCAGGTCCTTTACTGCAATCATAGCATTTTTTCATGCTATGCTTCCAGCTTTACTAGGGAATTGTGTAGGTGTGGTAGCTTCCCGTTGCTTTCCACACCGGTGAAAGATGATGGCGATGATGATGATGATGATGATAATGATAATGATAATGATAATGATAAGGATTATGATGATGTCCTTATGATTTCAGGGACCGTTTGGGCCTTACAGTTTTCCTGACATTCGTCTTACAGGTGAGGAAAAACCCCGATAAAAACCTCACCCAGAAAAACTGCTCCGACCGGTTATCGAACCCGGACCCGCTGCGTGACAAGGCAGCACGCTACCTCGAGACCACAGGGGTGTACATATATAAGATATCGAAACCCAAATGTATTCGTAAATATATTTATATATATTATAAAATGGACATGTTCAGGTAAAAAAAGTCTCATATCATCATCAATGCCGTACCTAAAAACGATTCCTTGTCAATGAAATCATCCTTCTCTTGTTTCAGCTCTTTGTAAACAGATATTAATGTTATATATTACACAGGGCAATCCATGTAAGCTAGTCTTTATAATTTAAGTTTCAAGACTGAGTGATGATTGAATTAAAAACCAATATTTCAGTCATCGCCCAGTCTTGATATTGGCAGCTTAGCTGTTGAGACTCAACTTTTTAAAAGTGTATTGTTTGGTGACTGAATTTTTACTGGTAATATGTTTTAACATTTGCTATTGTTATTATTATTATATTTATAATAATAATCATAATCTACAATGGCGGTAACAGACAAATGTTAGGCTTCTCCTTTTGTTAGGAATTACTAGACCAAGTTAATTTAGTTAGACCTGTACTTATTTGTCCTGATATATCATGAATAGTATGACAGTTATTATGTACACCAAAAAGTGTCGAACAGACACTGCATGAAGAATATTGCACAACAGTGAGCTGCACAATATTTATGGGAAAACTAGATGCAATAAGAATAGTAAATTCTCGTAGACTTCGCTAGTCGTAACTTATGACGCTAATGGGGTATGAATGATGATGTAAATAAATCTTGTAGGAAAATCGTAAGGAAAGTATCCAGAAGGCAGATATAAAATGAGATGGGAGAATAATATTAACCATGATTTGATGGAGGTCAATTATACAGGGGATGATTGGAAAACATTAGGTCAGAAGGGGATGTACGGACAGCTTATGTCCACGCGGCCATGAACTAACGGATTCGATAGGACCATGTTAATTAGATTGTTTAATGTGTGTTGATTTAATCTACATACAACGGATAAAATATGCAAAATAGAAAAATGAAAATAAAACTATTATGACAGAATACATTTTATTGTGGAGAACATTTTTACAACACTCTTTAACAGATGAAGACTTTAGCGTCGCAATTCAAATCTGGGATTGAAAGGGGTCGACAAATTTGCTTAGAGATATCTTTTTTCAGACTAAGTTTATTATTTTACGTGCCATAAATCTACGACACGGGACCCACGGACTTTAATCCCCCTCCGAAGATATTTACGTCATGAAAAATGCATCGACCGGGTTTGAACTCGCGAACATTGTATTCAGAATTGAACATGGTAACCACTAGTCCACTTTTGTATATTGTTATACACTCGATGAAGTTACTTAGTGTATAATGTTCGATGTGGAATTCACGTCCAGAAATGTTTTGTTTTAGTGTCACAATGATGACAAAATGATCTGCTATATATACAGGCCAAGTAAGATTTTTAAGATAGGCCTACGCTATGAATCTCCATTCAAGTAACTAAATTAAGCTTTTAGATTATAAAATTAGTACCTTCTTCTCAATGGTCCTCAACCATTAGCAGTATAATTTTCATAAGAGGCCTTTCGAAAACATTGTTTCATCTTCTGTTTGTAGATTGGTACTGACTGTTGTTAATAATGATTTTGTACAGAGGGCTTTAGTCACTGGGTATGTTCTCACATAAGAAAACACCTTTTAAATGAGAACATACCCAGTGACCAAAGCCAAAGTACCAATCTACAAACAGAAGATGAAACAATGTTTTCGAAAGGCCTCTTATGAAAATTGTATTGCTAATAATTGTGGACTAAGAAGAAGGTACTAATTCTATAATTTAAAAGCTTTATATAGGCAAATTAGTCAATACGTTGCTGACGATTCCATCTTTCCTCAAATGATCAGATGAGATTTTGTCGGATGACAATTAGAAAGTGCTCTGGCGCAACCATATTTCCTCAAGTATGTCTAGTGACACATGTCCCAAGAACTCCACTAGTATTTCCTGGGGCTCGTAAGGTGTAAACGTCAGATTTTAAACAGAAGGCACATGATGGGAACAGGTGATTTTGTCAATGTGGATTGTCGACTATAAAATAGGATACACGAATACTCGAATCTTGTCATGATTACACTCTATCGAGAAAAAATTGGACGGTGTTATGCGTCAACCGGCTATGTGACATTATCTAAGTTTCGAGAAAAATACGTTTAAAGTTTAAATCAATCTTCACTATTTATTGTAGCGCCAAACTAACAATAAAATAAAACTAATATTGCAAGTTATTTTTCCTTGTTTGACAATCTAATAGCGGGAACATAGGCGTTTAGCTGCATGATGTAAAATTTAGATTAGCATTTATATGAATATTTGGTTTCATAGATGTTTGTTGCAAAACTTAAAATGTAATAGGACTGATAGCGTTTATATTTTTCTTTAATAATAGGGCTATATTTAAAGTTTCGGCGCTAAAAGTGTTCGTACACATACTTAATGATCAAATGCAACCAGATGGCAACAAAATCTAATTTTTTAAATGACTTTTAGCCGGTTGATGTATAACATCGTCCAATTATTCATCCTATCTTAATCTGTTAAGTTCTCTCCCCAATCCTCAGGAGTCTGCGATAAGTATAATCACTCTAACTCACACTTTATACGCGAATTTATTTTCAACTTTGGAACAATATTTCTCCTGGCTTGCATATTTGAAAATGTTTAGTGATTAAATAAAATAAAACAGTTAAAGTTTGATACGATCTTCATATTTATTTTAATACAAATTTTAATATGAAAATCGTATAAAACTTTAACAGTTTTATGAAGATCTTGAATAAGATTTCCGGGCTGTTGGTCGGGTCTAGAGGCTTGAAGTACCCCAACGTTTCGCCAGAGACGGGGTACTTCAAGCCTCTAGACCACGGCCAACAGCCCGGAAATCTTATTCAAGATCTTCATAATAACTCCGGCCGTGAAAGCCTAAGTCAATATATTTAACAGTTTAATTTTACGTATTTAATCACTAAACATAGTGAATTTTCATCAAGTAAACACCAAATCAATTGATAACTTGAGAATGTTAGATTAGTTGTGATTCTTTGTTCGTGTACAATAGAATGCTCATTCTCATCTAGATATTTAATAAATTGAAGGATAA
Source organism: Diploptera punctata (assembly GCA_030220185.1). Taxonomy (NCBI): domain Eukaryota; kingdom Metazoa; phylum Arthropoda; class Insecta; order Blattodea; family Blaberidae; genus Diploptera; species Diploptera punctata. Next base: position 870,529 of record JASPKZ010004177.1, on the reverse strand, counting down.
TGTCATGGCAGTGCGTAGTGTGGTCTTGAGCTCTCACTCTCTCGATGTCTCTATACACTGCAATACTGATCATGCGGGTTACCAGGATGACCTGCACTTGTTCTTGAGATTACTTCCTACCGTTACGTAATAATACTTTCACTAACTCAGTCTGAAGAAAGTGTTCGCCCTTGCCACATCACATCAATAATAATAATAATAAATAATAATAATAATAATAATAATATAATAATATAATAATAATAATAATAATAATAATAATAATAATAATAATACTCCGTAATAATAATAATAATATAATAATAATAATAATACTCCGTAATAATAATAATAATAATAATAATAATACTCCGTAATAATAATAATAATAATAATAATACTCCGTAATAATAATAATAATAATAATAATAATAATAATAATAATAATAATAATAATAATAATACTCCGTAATAATAATAATAATAATAATAATAATAATAATACTCCGTAATAATAATAATAATAATAATAATAATAACACTCCGTAATAATAATAATAATAATAATAATAATACTCCGTAATAATAATAATAATAATACTCCGTAATAATAATAATAATAATAATAATAATAATAATAATAATAATAATACTCCGTAATAATAATAATAAAATGTTTTATTCATATACAGATTTTTAATATTTACACATCTTTCCGTGCCTGAAGTTTTATTTTCATTCTCCACTCGTCTCTATCCATCCACTCCATGTCCTCCAGTCCTCTTGTTCTCATTCCAGTTCTTATTTCTTGCATCCACGAGTTTCGAGGTCTTCCTTTCCTTCTTCTTCCAGGTGGACGCCATTCCAATATTTTTCTGGGTAACCCTTCTTCTTGCATCCATCATCTGTGCCCATACCAATTTAATTGCTTATATCTTGTATAATCTACTATTGAATATCTAATTTTCATTTTTTTAAATTTTGAACATCTTGCAACTCTCCTCGAGAAATCCATTTCCATCGACATAAGTTTTTGTTGAATTTCCAAACTTCAGCTCCATATGTGACAGTACTTCTCACTATTGAATTATATAATAATAATAATAATAATAATAATAATAATAATAATAATAATAATAATAATAATAATAATAATAATAATAATAATAATAATAATATTTTTATTAGGATTTTTGTACACTAGAATAGCTTTTTCTTCAACCTAAAGAATTCTTCTGTCAATTCCATTATATTCAAACTTTCTGATCCTATCTATCTAGGTTTTCTTCCTTTCCTTCTGCCTACAGCATTCCAATCCAATATCATATTTGAAATTCTGTCTTCTCCCGTTCTTCGGACGTGTCCAAACCATCTAAAATTTCCTTCTTCAATCATCTGAGAATTTGCTTATTCACATGTATTATCTCTTTAATTCTCGTTTTCTAATTTTATCCATTATTGATTTTCTTGCCACTCTACGCCAGTACTCCATTTCTTTAACCAATAATTTACATGTATATGTAAAAACAATAACCTGGTCCTCCAGGTTGGGGGTTGTAGCGATGGGCTAGCTCCCCGTCTTACATAAAAATCAGGGGATGCTAAAAGGCCCAAAGAAAGGAAAACGGGACAGATAAAATTACGACGACAAAAGTGACGAAAAAGGACTCTGAATATAGTATGTTGGAATTTTTCACACTGAGACCCTTATTGGAAAAATGTAAGGAAGAGTCAAGAAACATAGATTTGATGTTCATACATTTGGAAAAGGCATACGATAGTGTCCCGAGGAATCTATTATAACAAGCACTAATAGAAGCATTAATATATGAAAAATACAATAAAAATGTTAAAATCGATATATTCAGGAAATAGATGCCACATAAAAATGTGAAGTAAGCTATCTAGAGAAATTTATATACCATAGGATTACTGCAAGGCTGCTGTCTCTCACCGTTGTTATTTAGAATATTTATAGAAGTTTGCCTTAGAAACTGGACTCGAAAATGTAAATCAACGAAAATTCTAATTAATCAACAGGATATGTGTTACACCATCTATTATTTGCAGACGACCAAGTGACGATTACTCAGGACACGGATGATGCATGATACATGACAAGGAAATTAATTGAGGAATACAAGAAATGGGGGTTAAATATAAATATTAAGATAACAATATCTCATGACAGAACTAGAGAATGAAGAGAAATTACAATGTAAAAATGTTGATATTAAGAAAGTTGAAAAATTCAAATATTTAGGATCAATTTTAGAATCAGATGGAGAACGTTACAGTTTTTGTAAGCCTATGTTTTCCCTTTACAGAGATTTAGGCGCTCTTCCCCTACATGGAAGAATTTGAACCATACTAATTTAGTTACACTTGTTTTCGTATAGATGTCATTTTGAATGGTACGTGGTGAGCGTTCCGCCTCATACTGACATCCAGGAAACCAAGGTAGTACTAGGACGGGAAAATTCGGTAAATTTTGCTTAGCAAAATTGAAAAAAAAAAAAAAAATAGAGAAGGAAGAAAAGTAATTGGAATGTTAAATTTAGTAAAAAAAATAAATAAAATCAATACATTGATATTTAAATCATTAGACAAAGTGTTATGTTGTATGGTGCAGAGACAACAGAGATGGATTTTTGGCGAAGGGCAGCAAGAAAATAAAAAAAGGAGACAATTCGGAACCAGAAAATTAGATAAATAATGAATGTTAAACATAATATTATAGAAGTAATAGAAGAACGAAGATTGAAATGGTATGGACATCTCAAGAGGATGGAGAATAATAGAATCCCAAGAATGATCCTGGATTGGACTACTGAAGGCAGGAAGGGGAGAACATGATCAGCAGAGACCCCAAAGAAGAAGATGCTAAGGATAGAAATCTGCGGCGGAGGAAAATACATTTGGGCTGAATGATAACGATTGTAATGTAGAAAAAACCCTAAATAAAAAAGAAAAAACCGGTTAAGAAAGCTAATATGAAGATTGAGCCACATGAATCCCTGTACTATAATTTGCTAACCTGAGATAAGAACAAATCGAGTGAGCTTTACTGTTCAGAGCTGTATTTAATTTAAATGTAGTAGTGTAGTTTAGACAGCATCACAAATGAGTTAAAACATTGTGTACTAGCTGCTATGAGTACTAACGTATAGTCCGATTAAGACATCTTGCGTGTCTTGGAGAATGAATCGTACTCATATTTAATTTTTTGAATGTTATGAATTGTATTTAACCACTGTACACTAGTGTCAGATTAAGCATTGCTTTTATTTATCATCACTGCTACCAAAACTACCAACATTTAATATAAATAATAAATAATCTTTATAGTTATAATAAAATTTTATTTATTATTCAAGGTTATTGTTTAAAAACGCCTAAAGTGTATCAAGTATAATGTGTTGCATATATTCAAGGCTGCTGGTTACTAATTGAGACGGATATATGTCAGTAGTTGGCTTTATTTTATTTTTATTTTATTTTTTGTTGTTGTCTCTCCTTCTGTAACAAACACGTGCATATAACGTGGGCAACTTATTTCTCGGTAGAGACCGCCTGGAGTTTTTGCTAATTATTTTCCATTATTTGACACTTATTCTTCTTCTACGTCATGGAATTAGGCCTTAGACCTTATTCCACATCCAGCGACCGTATCCCTTCATCTAGTTATGGGGCCCCCAACATTACTTCTTCCTTTGGATTGGTAGTGAAGCAACGTTTTTGGGAGTCTATTGGTGTTATTTTTTCTGTATGTTGGAGTCAGATGTGGAATTATGAATTTTATCTGTGACACGTATATGTTTAATTCAGTTCTTATTTCTTCATTTTGTCTCTTGCCTAACATTGTACAGCCTGATACTAAACGCAAGAATTTCATTTCAGTTACTTCTACTTTCCCTTTATCTGGTCTATAAGTGTCCAGTTTTCAGAAGCATGTGTTAACATGGTATTGCCACAGTTATATAGAATTTTAATTGTTTAGTTTTAATTTTTTTAGAGTTTTTCTTATTGTTATTATTTGACTTGTTAATAAAAGTAAATCAGACGATAAATAACGATTCAGGTCGATTGTTTTTTCAGAGTCGTAGGCCTATTCAAGAGTGCCATGTTCGAATCGGAAGGTGGAGCAATCGAACTAGAATTTTAGAGGTTTTTCTCAGTTGTAGAGCAGATTATGATTTGGAATTTCATTACTATGATTCATTTAATCATTAACTATCCATTGTTATTATTTTTCTTCCTTTTCATAGTTTAACCTCTCCCTTTGTATATAATTTTACATGCCCCACGTCACCCGAGTTTTGCAGGGAGACGGATTTTAAACTCTCGAGCACATTCAAACTTCCTTGAACACATAAGGACATGAAGGGCCACCCGGATGAGTGATCAGCTAATCTAAGTCCACCTACGAGACAAAACGACAGCAAGGAGATAACACACCAATCATTTAAGGATTTGTACTAAACAAGGCGACTATTATATGGATGGTTTTCTTTCATGTAAGGAAAAACTCCGAAAAAATATCGCCTAGGAAACTTGACCCCATCGTGGAGCGAACACGGGTCCGCTGCTTCTAAGACAACATCGTTACCGCGAGATCATAGAGATTCATATTATTATTATTATTATTATTATTATTATTATTATTATTATTATTATTATTATTATTATTATTATTATTATTATTATTATTATCATCATCATCATTATTATTATTACTGTATTTCCGTATTATTATTATTAGTATTATTATTACCGTATTATTATATCATCATCATAGACGTCGTCATCATTATTATTGTTATTATTATTATTATTATTATTATCATTATTATTATTATTATCATCATTATCGTATTAATATTGCTATTATTATTATCGTATTGTCCACCGCTGTGGTCTCGAGGTAGCGTGCTGCCTTGTCACGTAGCGGGCCCGGGTTCGATCCCCGGTCGGGGCAGTTTTTCTGGATGAGGTTTTTATCGGGGTTTTTCCTGACCTGTAAGACAAATGTCAGGAAAATGCAAGGCTCAAACGGTCCCCGAAAACATATGGCCATCATCATCATCATCCTTATCATCATTATCCTTATCATCATCATCCTTCACCAGTGTGGAAAGCAGCGGGAAGCTACCCGCCTACAATTCCCTAGTAAAGCTGCAAGCATAGCATGAAAATGCAATGTTTGCAGTGAAGGACTTGCCTTCGGGCAGAATTACGATGGATGGATTATCGTATTAATATTTATTAATTATTATTTATAATAATAATCATTATTATTGTTATTATTATTATTTATTATTATTATTATTATTATTATTATTATTGGTATTATTATTGTTATTGGCACCGTACTATTATTAATATATATATATATATATATATATTAATGATTTGATTAAAATTAACATGGAAAAAAGAAACTTCTTTTTAATCTTATGCCGATGATAAGATGCCATACTTTGTGACTTTATCTGGAACGAAACCATTAAAAATAGCAACGAAGTAATTAACGTAATTAAAGGAATACTACGCTCAAATTTACGTTTTTTGAATATTTCTAAAAATTAGGCCTATGAAAATCCCTTTTTTGGTAACATCACGTGATATATTTGAATTTAATTTAATTTTCAGTCTCATTGTCACTATATATAATAATTGTAATAGCGCAAATTGAACATGTTTTTCCTTGATAATATAATCACAAGTAAATTACTTAGATATTATGTAGATCAGGCGTGTCCAACCTTTTTTGGAAAAGTGCCACTATCGTTAAAGTGAATTGGTTTGCGGGCCACATGATCCGATTTTTTACCGTATTAAATAGTATCTAAGATAAACTAATTAATTTAAATATGAAATAGCTAATGTTATTTTTATTAAACTATTAATTATATATCAGTTAAGTTATTTTTAAAATTAAATTAAATATGTATGTATATTTCATCTATTAATCTAATTCTAAAATATAAATTATTATTAACCTTGTATGTTTAATATAAATGTTAGTTTAAAATTAAAATAATATTGTTACATTAAAACAATTTTTTACCTGGCAGTGTGACACCTGGCACTGGTTTTCACGAACAAGGCATCCAATATCTGGTTTGCTTGATATTGTAACAACTCGACGCGAACTCTCCAGATGACTCTCGGTGATTCGCGTTCTCGTTCAGCACTTCACATGTTTCATTCTGGATAACAGTTGTTCGCATATGTATGTGCTATCGAAAAGTGATGCGAAACGAAGTGCATGCCTATTAATGCCTAGATTTTTTCTCTTGGAAAGTAGTCGCGATAGAATTGTAGTAAGAGGACTTTGTTTAACTTATTATTTAGGTCTGGCGCACATTGAAAATCAAGGCACTCCATTTGCAGATCCTCGAGGACGTCGTATATTTTAATGGATAAAGGGGAAGATAACATTTGAAACTTATAACACTATCCTTGAAGATTTGAAATCTAACGAGGAATTCGTTTCTCAATTCTGATATAATTTCTGCGTACTTTTGAGAATTTTGATTATTGCACTTGTGTAGGACTGGGAAATGCACAAAGTTGTTGTATTTATTTGTGATTCCCAAAGTCACAATTTTGTTTCAAAGGCCTTCAAAGTGATCAAACACAGTAGTGATCAATTGGTCTTCACCTTGGAGTCGTGAATAAAGTTCGTTTAGTTGTTATTAATTATTATATCTACCAGAAAGACAAAATCACACATCCATTTTGTGTCTTAAAATGCAACAATAGTTTTGAACATAAATGTTTGTATTTCGTTTTTGAGATCAAACGCTCGCTTCAACATTTTGCCAAGGCTGAGTCATCTTATTTCAGTATAATAAACAATACCTTTTAATTCTGAATCGAGTTTTTGTAAGAATTTTTTTAATTCTCTATGTCGCAAACCACGTGAACGAATGAAATTCACTATTTTCACAACGACTTTAAAAACACTATCTACATTGAGGGATTTAGCAAAAAGTTTTTTTTTTATATTAAGCAGAGTCCGTCGCTATGGCGTGGTCGGTAGAGTCCCTACCTTCCACCCCGGCGACCCGGGTTCGATTCCCGGCGGGGTAGGGGATTTTGAATCACCATCTTGGGTCTAGGTGTGTGTCTTGTCCTTGTGTCTATATGTGAGGATAACAGAAAAGTTAACAAAAAGGTAAAACGAAAAGGTAACGAAAATGTAAAACAAAAAGATAAAACGAAAAGAGGAAAAAAAAATTGGTCCATCGCCGTGGCGTAGTCGGTAGAGTCCATACCTTCCACTCCGGCGACCCGGGTTCGATTCCCGGCGGGATAAGGGGATTTTAAATCTCCGCCTTGGGTCTGGGTGTGTGTCCTGTCTTGTGTTTGAATAAGATAAAAAAAAAAAAGTTAACAAAGGTAAAACAAAAAAGGAAAAAGTAAACGAAAGAAAAAAGACAAAGAAAGAAATTAAAAAAAAAGCAGTGATATTGCATTACAGAAATGTTTCCTACATTAGTAGCCATGCTTGCAGTAATCCTTTCCTCTTTCCTGGAAATGCAGGAGCTAGATAGATTAGTATATTTCAAGCCAAGTCAGTTCAAGGTTTCAGTGACCCCCCCCCCCATTAAATCATTGGGTGGATTTCTCAACCGAAGTCTAGACCACGACCGCGGTTTTCCTATTTTTTATTGTTTCTATAATAACCATAAAAACTGAAAATCTAAGGCTGTTAATTCCTAAAACAAATATCTGAATCATGCCTATGGTTTCATAACAATTTCTGTGAATTTTCAGTCATTTTATGGTTGTTATGGAAACAATAAATAATCGGAAAACCGCGGTCGTGGTTTAGACTTCGGTTGAGAAATCCACCCACTGGCTTTAGTGGTGCGCCTTGAAGAGAGACAAGAACAGCTAATTCTTCTGTAATATTGAAATCTTTATCAACTCCCCTTAAGAAAATTGCTAATTGGACAGTATCGCTAGCATCACTACTCTCATCGAGTGCCAGTAGAACTGGAAATTTGTGGTTCGATATTTTAAAACTCTCTCTATATTTGACGCTAATTTGTCAATATGGCGAGCTACAGTAGTGTGTCGCGACAAGATTAATTTTGCAAATTGTGATTTTTTGTCAAGGCATATAATATCAGCAACACTCTCAATGCACTCTTTAACAAACTCTCCATCTGAAAATGGTTTAGATTTTTTCTTTTGCAATAATTCCGCTACTGCGAATTTAGAATAGATTTAGAATAGATTTATTTAGCCTGGTGGTTTTTACCAGAGATTCAGTTTGAAATTAAACATTCTTAAATATTAATTCCTCTCCCGAAAGTTTAATTTGAAGTTCGAATACCTTGTCTTCACGAAATTGACCCTCAAATGTAATGTATGTTTGGTGCCGTAATGTCGCTTTATGCACTGAAACTGTTTCACTGCAAATTAAAGACACTACTTTCTTGTTTAGTTCAGTAAAATAGTACTGATTTGTCCAATTTATTTAAAACATTCTACTTCGTCTGAAACTTTTCTTTTATTGCCGCTACACTTAGAATTCCATAGTTAACACTTATAAAAATCATATAATTAATTATATTCTTAAAAGCTCTCCCTAACATTGACACTACAATGTGACCTAACAACTGCAAACTGGAAACAAGCTTAAAATGTACGAAATGTAACGATAATAAAACACTCACTCGCCTTTGAAAGAAGTAACCGCACGGTCAACAATACACGGAGACTTCAAAGCGATGCACGGTTGGTAGGATCATGAATGAAAACCTGGGCTGGTATTTTTTAAAACGGGTGTGATTTCTCCATATTTTGAGTAAGAGGATGAGTAGGATGAAATTTCACAAACGCATTTTGTTGGAAAAAGAAAAAGTCGGGCTCTTACAATTTTATATAATTCCAAATATAATTACTTATTTCATAAATAATATTAGACTATAACTACAAATACCACTGCGGGCCGAGTGTGATGTGATATACCAAATATCACTGCGGGCCGCATACGATGGGATCGAGGGCCACAAGCGGGCCGCGGGTTGGACACACCTGTTGTAGATCAACATTTAAGATACGACAAACAAGTTTCTCTTTTTTGTGCAACATATTTCCCAAAACTATTCACAAATTTACCATTCTTAGATTATATTTGCCAAGATTATGTATTACGCATTGTTTACTTAGCTCTGGTCTATCTATCTCACTGGCACTATCGAACCCGTAGGTTCATGGCCGCGCGGACATAAGCTCTCCATACATCCCTATCCTGAGCTAATATTTTCCAATCATTTCTTATATAATCTACTTCCCTCAAATCATAGTTAATGTTTTTTTCCCCACCTCATTCTTGGTCTACCAACTGAGCGTTTTCCTCTGGTTTTCCTACAAGAAGTTTCCATGCACCTCTTTCATTCCCCATTCGTGCCACATGTCCTGTCCACCGCAGTCTACGGGACGTAACTGTTCTTATTATATGTATAAAGATCATGTAGTTCATTGTTATGTAGTCTTCTTCATTCACCTGTCTGTTCATCTCTCTTTGGTCCAAAAATGTTCCAAAGAACTTTATTCTCAAAAACTCGTAATCTCATTTCCTCCCTTAAAGTAAGAGTCCATGTTTCGCATCCATATAATGTAACTGGGAGAATAATAGTTTCTTTATATTTTTAGTTAAATTTTTTTGAAAGGAATTGTTCCTTGGATCTTTCTATCCTAAAAATCCAACGCCGCCGACCTGGTGTTAATACTTTAACAAACATTTATTCTTATTATTGGATGATTCCACGGCTTATACTGTATAATGTGAAATTCATTAAATTTCTCAGAAACTTTACTAAATGGTGCTCAAAATTCACACTTGCACTTAGGCCTATATAAAGTCCATAAGCGCAGTCTTACCTCACATCCATATTTCATCATACCGAACACAAGCAACACACGATAAAATCTATACTCAGATACATATAGGCTACAGATAGTGGAGATACTATATAGATGCACAAATATATACAATCATGAAATCTATACTAATCCTCGAATGTGAAACCAAAGAGAAAAAAGGTAATGCAGGAACTTTGTTTTTTATCTAAAAGTTCCTTTGGCTTCTAGTTTGTATTAGCTTCTATTTATATAATTTCCTTTGTATTATTATTATTATTATTATTATTATTATTATTATTATTATTATTATTATTATTATTATTATTATTATTATTATTATTATTATTATTATTATTACGGAAGTGAAATTTGGATTTTAAATAAAAAAACTCTCATGAACTTCAAGTAAGCCAAACGCTTCTTACGATCATTGTTAGGAGTTAATAGACTGGATCACCAAAAGAACACTATTATCAGAGGAAAACTTGGAGTAACAAGTTTAAATGAAGATATACAAAGATACCAACAAGAATGGAAAAATCATCTGAGGAGAATGGCAAGAAATAGACTTCCAAAATTGGCATTCCAATATACCCCAACTGGACATAGGGACCAAGGAAGACCAAAACATCGGTGGAAAGATCAAGACCATCTTCGCTAGGTTTACCGTACAGGCCACATGGCCTAAAACGAATTTTTTCATGATTATTATTATTACTATTATTATTATTATTATTATTATTATTATTATTATTGTTATTTTAATGATACTATGAAATGATGAATACGATGGAATAGGACATGGTAATGAAATCTCAACCCAACATTTGCTTGAGGATTGAGGAAAACAAAGGGGGAAAAAGGGGATACAACTCAATCAGATTAGTCTGCATCGGGATTTGAACCTGGAACCTCCCGAATACGAATCTGAAACGTTCTTGCTTTTGCAAAATCCCTCGGTAAACAGTTTGATTTACCAGTTTTTTAAATGTGTCGTACCGCAATGAAAACAAGTAATGCATAATCATATCACATGATTGTGTATTTTTCTGCAATTTGGCACTAATGTAAAATAGTTTCCAATGGTGTTTATATAGTTTTTTTTTAATATCAAATAAGTGAGACCACAATATGTTACAAGAAATACACCGAGAGTACAAAAGTTCATATTTGAATTATGTGAAATCTCTCAGCGGTGCAACGGTTAGCATGTCTATAACATTACAATTGTCCGGGTTTAATTCTCGCCTATGTCTTAGAAAATGTTCTTCGCGTGTAGTTTCTGGAATAGGGAGAGCACATCTTTGTGAATTGAAAACTAGCAAATAATTTTATAAAAATGTAAGTTAACATTGAGAAATTACGTTACGCTAACAGTGTGACTCCCTATACTGTCTTCTGATATTCAGTGATATGGATCATTTCAGTCGGCCTAAATTTTTCAGAACTGCCGTGTCACAGATTGATTTTTTAAAGCCCGTTTAAATAATTTGCCTGCATAGAGTAAATGTCTCTTTACGTTAGTTTAACTCTCCTTTGTAGGTACTTTTACGTGCTTCGCGTTATCCGGACAATACAGGTACACGACCTGTTGAGAGAGGATTTGAAATTCTAGATCACATGTTTACATTTGTGACTACACAAGGACACGGAGGACCTCTTCGGATGAGTGATCAACTGTACGCCAGGGTCTCGTCTGTAATAACACGAACATTTAGGACACACCACTCATTCACACAACCATACTAAACAAAACGAATATGATACGAATGATTTTGATGATCGGATGATTTTAGGGGACAATTTGGGTCTTAATATTTTCTAACATTTGTCTTAGATGTGAGGAAAAACTCCATAAAAACCTTCCACCCAGGAAATTTGTTCCGGCCAGGGATCGAACCCGCGTCCGCTGGGTTCGTGGCAACCCCGAGACCATAGTGATGGACTTACGGAGAGTGAATGTCAATATGATACATTAACCATGTAACACTTCGAGTCTAAGCAGTTTTTCTTTTCATTTTTTTTTTACTGGCAGTGCTTGAGTGGTGGTTTTTGTGCAATACCACCTAGAGATCTATACAGTGCTGCTGCAAAGTGCTGATTTTGGAACTACCATTCTGACTATTCACCAACTGCTGTAGTAATTGTATGTGTTAAAGCAATACACAAGACAAAATCACGACTCAAAGAGTTAAAATTAATACCTTCACCTTCTTCTTCTTCTTCTTAGTCATAATTTGTAGGATTTTCATTCTGTTTATTTCCAAAATCACTCCTCGGAGGAAGACATATTGGATGTGCATTCACTGTCTATCCATCTCTTGGCTGGTCTTCCTCTTGTTCTTCTCCCGTCAAATTTAATACCAATATTAAATGTTCTCAAGATATATACACACACACGCAATATAGTCCTCCATAGCATATTGGTATAACGTAAACAATATGAAAATTATAATGTTATATTTACATTAACACACAAACAGAATGGACCGAAATTAATAGGGGCGTAAGACAAGGATGTGGCCTCTCGCCCTTGCTCTTTATCATATACATGGATAGAATACTCCAAGATTGGCGACAGATGAGACACGGTTCTATCCAAATTAATATAAACCATAAAATAGACTCTTTGCTTTTTGCAGATGATTTGGTATTAATAGCTCCAACAGAAACAGATTTACAATATTCTATACACAATTTTAATATAATTGCAAAAAGGCACAATATGGAAATCAATACAAAGAAAACTAAAGTGATGGCCATTTGTGGGAAATACCCTATACCTAGCAAAATTGTTTTGGATGATGAAATTTTAGAACGAGTAAACGAATTTAATTATTTGGGTTATAATTTAACATTTCAAGATGAAGCTGATATATTTAAAAAAATCACAAATTTTAAAAAAACAACGCGGATAATTAACAGTATAATGAAACCATCTTTAGTACAGAAGAACACAAGATTACGGCTTTATAAGGTTCTCGCAAGACCAGTATTAAGATATGGTATTGAAGCATGGACAATACGAAGAATAGATGAAAGCCGAATAACAGCAAATGGAGATGCGATTTATGCGCCGTACAGCAGGCTACACAAACTGGGACCATAAAAGAAATGAGGAAATTATGAAAGAATTGGATGTAGAACCCATTCTTCACCATATAC